>CM076579.1:360248526-360325667 GCA_034641835.2 Pinus albicaulis
TTTCAAAGAACTTCCTCGTAAACTTTGACAGGTTCATCAAATTGTGAAGCCTATTGTAGTGAGTCAAACCTTCATGCCACATTCTTAATGATGAAGACAAAATTAAAATTTATCGGTTGTCATGACAATGTCTCCTGCATTTCCTTCTAATCTCTTCCATCGCTAATTGGTCCTCATCATTGTTCATAATTCGTGAGTGTTCACAATCCAAATCCGTGAGAGTTACCTCCGCGAGATTATAATTTCCATTCAGATCACTAAATAAGAAAGAATTTGATATATTCAACCTTAATTAGGAGCATCTTAAGTTAATGTTCCAAGTGAGAAGCCCAGGGCCCTAACCAAAATGGTTCTTTTAAGTGCATATAATTACCAACCAATAGAACATGAAGATGCAACTTCCAAGAATGGTTTCTTCTACTAGAGATCTCATTTTGAAAAGTCTTGTTTGAGTTGTGTGAGATAGGAATTAACCATGAAATCTTTGTACATAAGAGTATGCCCATCATTCAATGCATAAGGAATTTTTTGTCAGGTCGAAATTAAATTTTATTAAGAACCACCTTGCTAATAAGTATAGCATTCGACCCACCATTTGTTCCACCTTGATCATGAAGATCAATAACTACGATATAACTATGTGAAATGCGAAATGCAGAGGTGTAGAGTGTTTGGAGTAAGTTTACTATGCTGAGTGTGGAGGACCTCCGCACAATGAATTTCTTCCGCACTCTAAATCGAATATAGAAGCAATTGTCCTTTACACGTCATCAATCCCACAAATTCCCCGTGACACATAAGCATAGAGGAAGGGTAGAGGTGTGGAATTCTAGAAAACTTCTAGCGCAATGTGACCTGCTTTTGTTGAACAAAGTGTTCCTAGCTAAATACAGTTCCATGCCTCCATAAAACTACACCAAATTTAACAACAACCACAATATTGATAAATTTAGTGGCAGTTATTACTTTTAGTTAAAATGATCCTCCTTAACCTCAGATGCTCTGCAAGATGTATGTAAGTGATTCTTTCTAGTTTGTATATTATAATTTGAGGCATGCTGATTTTAAATTCAGGCATAGTGTAAAGTGGTAAAATAATATTATCCACAACATTTTCTCACGATAATTTGGGTAAAATAGAGAAACAAAATTCAATCTTTTCTTGTTGGTAAGGTCAAAGGCATTTCCATGAGACACTAAATGGAAATAATTATCACTACCAACATGAAACATTCCTACGTTGTGCATGTACGAAGGTTCAAAGGAAAAAAGTGTTGGAAATGTTGTCATTGATGGCAAAGCAGATGGCAAAGGAGGAGTACCTGAACCAGCGATCAGGAAAAGTAGCAGACATGAAGTAGAGGTAGTTGTGTAAGTAAATTAAGTTGTGTATGAAGAAGGATTGGTTTCAGTATTATATGGATATTGTTGATACAAGAATTCTATGTGAAAGAGCTTTGATTTCAATTCTGTATGAAGGAACATTCGAGTTCTGTACATGAAGTTTAACTCTGTACATGGAACTGACTGCTGGAAAGTATGAAGTTTAACTCTGTACATGGATATACTGTGGAGTATAGTCTGTGAAGTTATATATATACTAAGGATCGATCGTAAATGGCTAAGGAATTTTAGAAAGCAGAGGAGTTCTAGTCTATTCGAGACCAAAAGATGCGGACCTGTCTGAGGTTTATAGCAGCCAGAAGATACCAATAGAATAGCGGACATGGTTCACAGTAATAATGCGGATATTTATATGAATAAACAGTGCAGACATCATATGAAAACCTTGAGGTCATTACAGCAGAAGACAGAGCTTGAATGTATAGTTGGATCGACTGATGGAATGGTTGATGGCAGAGTTCGGAGAAACAGTGCATTGAGGGGTTAGACAAAACCCCGAGTCAGTGAACTGAGCGGATATAAGAATAGCGCAAACCAGAATTAAACCGTGGTCAAACCCTACTCCAAAAACCGTGAGTGGATTTGCAATCCCGGGTTGCCCATATCGCACCACTTTTGCAGGTTGAGCGGTATTTTAATTTTGGGAGCGATTCCATAGAGTATTCGACACGTGGCATAGGCGGGAACCCTAAAACCGCCATTCAATGCATGCCATCGCACGTTAACGATCGACCAAGGACCCCGTGCGATATTGATACAAGCCGTCGATCTGGAGGAAGGCTGATTGAACGGCGATCGCCTTCGGAAGTAGCCCGAAGGATAAACCAAGGTTTGGTGCACGTACTTAATTGAGCCATCGCTTATATATATATATGTGGGCCCGGAGCCAGAGGTTCGTTATAAGTGGTTTAAATTGAATTAAAAACTCGAGATATATATTTAAAATTCCCAAGGTCCGAACGTTCGAGTAAGCATTATATATTTAAGCGGGGAATGTAATACAGTTTGATGTTTTAAAGATTATAAAACCGTGACCATATATATGTTGGGCGCTAAATAAAAGCCACAGTTTATTAATATTTTGAATCGGGAATATGCATACATGACGATATATATTTATATACTGTACTAAAGTCATAAGATTGGGTTTATTACAAGAGCTTGAAGATTGGGTTTATTATAAGAGCCTGCAAGAACGAAAGAGCTAGAGACAGCGGCAGAAAAATGGTACAGGGAAAAAGGGTCAATTGAAATTGTAATGTGAATTTCAAACCATTATGTTTAAACTCATATATGAACAGAGAATGTAGACAGGGAGCCCGAGAACAGAGATGGTAATGAACAGACATCACCCAGATTCATATGTATTTGAGAATAAAACCTGAAAAGTAGTTATATATGTAGCTGGTGCACACAAGTACAGTGAACAAATAAATAGACACAGAAGTGAACCAAGATATATAGAACAGTCACTCAACATCAGCAGAAGAGACAAATCCAGTAAAGCCAAGGTTCAGAAAAGGAGCTGAATGGTATTGAAATGTGTATCTGAAAATGTAAATATTTTTTTTGTTTACATTGTTTGTGATGCAAAGGCAAGTATCCTAAGGAAAAGAAAAATCCCACTGTGGCATGAAAATTTGTACATATTGTTATAAATTTAAAATGAGTTGAATAAAAGGAATGAGAAGACAGAAGCCAAAGAGTCATGGGTGTTCCTCCAAATTCCTGTGAAATACAAACAGTCATGTGAGGAACTATATATGTTGTGTCAACTTGATATGCAATAGAGATGTTAGAGAGAAAGAGTAAATATAGAGAAGGCAGAGTATAGAAGAGACAGGCAGAGAAGATTAAGAAAAGAAAAGCAGAAAGAGAAGCTACAGAACAGAGCTGATATCTGAGGTAAATCAACAAACATTTAGTTTGATAAATTGAGGAAGTTGGAGCTTCCCTATCAAGTTGCAGCTTGATAGCTGTCAGTTGTAGCTGACTGAGGTTGGAGCTTCCTGCAGGTTGGTGCCTGCAGAAAATTGAAGGGAGTTGGTGCTTCCTTGCAAGTTGTATCTTGCAGAATTGAGGATTGGAGCCTCCTGTAGGTTGGTGCTTGCAGAAAAACAGTGGTGAGAGGCAGTTGGAGCTTGACTTTGCATCACAACAATGATAAGATGTGGTTTTCTCCCTTTATGGGTTTCCAATTATATCTGGTGTCTCTGTGCATGATGTTTATGTGTTGATCTGATTTATTTCTTCTACTTAATACCTGCTTCTCTCATATTAATTCTACTGTTATATTATATTAACACTTGCTGCTCACATTCTAAAATTACTCACATATTAAGTTGGACATGAAATGAAGGTGTAAATAAGCTTTAATGAAAAGTTTCAAAAGTCCATGAATGTGTTAAACTAATTCATCGCCCCCCCTCTCAGTTTAACTAAGGGTTCAACAAAAAGCTTCCTCTGAACCTCCAAACTTTGCACAATGTATCAACATTACTGGGAATAGTTCAACTTGCCCACCTCCCCCATTCCCCTTGTTTCTGGGTCCATGAATGTGTTAAACTGATTCACCCCCCCCCCTCTCAGTTTAATTAGAGGTTCAACAATTGGTATCCGAGCGGGTTCCTTTGTACAAGTCTAACAACTGAAAGGAGATCCTAGGTTCCCAAGATGGCTAGTAAAGAAGGATGCTCAACCAATAAAGCCCCTTTCTTCACCGGTGAAAATTATGCTTTCTGGAAAATCAGAATGAGGACATACATAATGTCTCTAGGAATAGAAGTCTGGGCTGCTGTGGAATTAGGATATGCCCCAAAGACAACTGACACAGAGAAAGAAACAAAACAAGATTTTGTGGCTAACGCAAAAGCCATGAATGCCATCCTGAATGGTTTGTGTGAAGCAGAGTTTATCAAAGTAATGCACAAAGACACTGCCAAAGAAATGTGGGATACTCTGGAGAACATCCATGAGGGGGACAAGAAAGTAAAGACTGCCAAACTTCAAGTTTATAGAGCCCAGTTTGAGAACTTAAAAATGAATGATCATGAAGACATTGCCAGTTTCTTCCTAAAAGTTGCAGAAATTGTTAACAATATGAAAGCTCTTGGAGAAACCATGCCAGAAAGTATAATAGTGAAAAAGATTATAAGATCTCTTCCATCCAAATTTAATCCCAAGGTGTCTGCAATAGAAGAAATAGCTAATTGGGAGACCTTGACCATGAACCAGCTACTTGGAAATCTAACAGCATATGAGATGAGGCTCCCACAGAAGAAGCCAAGTACGAGGGAGGCAACCTTTAAAACAGAAAAGAAGAAAGAAGAAGAGGGAGACATATGCTCTTGCTCGGATGAAGAAGAGGCAAAATTTGTCAAGAAATTGGATAGAGGCTCAGGTAAATACAAAGGTAAACTTCCTTTCAAATGCTTTAACTGTGGAAGAGTTGGACACTATGCTGCTAAGTGTCCTCACAAGAAAGTAAGGAATTGGGCTCTAGAGTTAGAGAAAAATAAATCAAAGAACTGGTAGAAAGCAAAGAAGTTCAGCAGAAAATCTTTCTATGCTCAACAAGACAGTAGTACATCTGAAGATTCAGATGAACCCTCAAGTGAGGAAGGAACCTCTGAATTCTTATTGATGGCCATAGAAGAACTTGAAGGACTCCTGCTAGAAGATGAAGAAGAAGAAGGGGAAATCGACCTTGAGGGGGAGCTAAGAAGTGCTCTGGAGGAGATTGACAGACTCAAATTGAAGTGCAAAAAACAAAAGGACATTATTCTCAAGTATGTAAGAGAAGAAAAAAACTCAGAAGTCCTCATGCAGCTAAAGGTAGAGCTTGAAGAAGCCAAGAAGATAGAAGACATGTTACTTCAGCAAATCGCGGATAAAACTCGAGAACAAGAGAAGCTGGAAGAAGAAGTAGTATGTCTTAAGAAGAAACTAGAAAATGCTCAAAGGAAAGTGGTTATAAAATCTTCTCAAACAACAAGCTCTAGTAAGTTGAATGAAATTCGGGTTGCTCAAAGATCCCCTATGATAAAAACTAGAATAGGTTGTGAATGAAGAATTGGACCAAATTGAGAAAAACAATACATGGGAATTAGTTCCTAGACCGACTGAGAAGAATGTCATAGGCTCAAAATGGGTATTCAAAAATAAAATGAATGAGCAAGGACAAGTAATCAGGAATAAAGCCAGACTGGTCTACAAAGGATACTCACAAATTGAAGGACTTGATTACGATGAAACATTTGCCCCTGTAGCCAGAATGGAAGCTATCAGAATGTTCCTGGAATTTGCTTGCTACCAAGACTTCAAAGTATATCAAATGGATGTTAAATCTGCTTTTCTTAATGGAGATCTAGAAGAAGAAGTCTACATGGAACAACCAGAAGGTTTCTCTTTAACAAACAAAGAAGATTATGTGTGCAGGCTGAAAAAGGCTCTATATGGACTGAAATAGGCTCCCCGTGCTTGGTACTCAAGACTGAATAAATATTTGCAAAAACAAGGCTTTAAGACAGGTGGAGTAGACAACAATATATACATAAAAGCCCATGAAAATGAACTCCTGATTGTTGTAGTATATGTTGATGAAATTATGTTTGGAAGCAACAGAGAAGAACTAAAAAAAGGGTTTGCTGATGAGATGAAAACAGAGTTTGAGATGTCTATGATTGGAGAGCTCAGTTTCTACTTAGGACTTCAAATTCAACAAAAGAACACAGGTACATTCATCTCACAGGAAAAGTACTTAAAAAAAATGTTGAAAAAGTTCAAAATGGAGGACTGCAAGCCTGTGTCAACTCCCATGATCACGGGATGCAAGTTGTGTGCTGATGATGGATCTGCTGATATAGATCAAAAAATCTATAGATCCATGATAGGAAGTCTATTGTATCTGACAGCATCAAGACCAGACATCATGCTAGCAGTAGGATTAGTGGCTAGATATCAAGCAGCACCTAAACAAAACCATCTTCTGGCAGTCAAAAGAATATTTAGATATCTACAAGGAACAACATAGTATGGACTTTGGTATCCTAAAAGCAGAAGCTTCACTTTGACAGCTTACACAGATGCAGATTGGGCCAGCTGTGTGGATGATAGGAAAAGTACAAGTGGAGGTGCATTCTATCTAGGAGAAAGTCTGGTGGCATGGTTAAGCAAGAAACAAACATCTATCTCTCTGTCTACAGCAGAAGCAGAATATATAGCAGCAGCAGCATGATGTACACAAGTCATGTGGATGAAGAAAACCCTCCAAGACATGAAGGTAAGCATTGATGAACCTATCTTAATCAAATGTGATAATACAAGTGCTATAAGTATATCTAAAAATCCTGTGCTTCACTCAAAAACTAAGCATATCCCAATCAAGTATCATTTTCTCTGAGAACAAGTGGCTCAGAAGATAGTAAAGCTGGAGTATGTGCCAACAAAAGAACAAACAACATATATATTTACCAAACCTCTTGCTAGAGAACCATTTGAATATTTGAGAGATAGACTAGGGGTAGTATCTGTAGATGCTACTCTCTAATATAAAGAGAAAGCACAGTTTCAGGGGGAGAACAGAAATGAAAATATCATTCCAGGGGGAGATCAGCCAGCAAGGAAAGCATGAAACAGGTCCTCAGGGTCAAAGGATTATGGAAAGAATACACCCAGCATAAAAGAGTTAAAGAAAAGGCTACAGGGTCAGAATTTTAGATTTAATCCAAAGTTTGGAGTAGTAGGGTACAAAGTCAGAAGATCTCAAAAAGAGGAAATGCAGAAAGTAAACTAGGAAATGAGCAACCCTTTGCCATTGATGTCAAAGGGGGAGGAAAAGCAAAAAGGGGCTTTTATAAGGCAAGCAGAGGAAGAGTATTGCCATCAATGCCAAAGGGGGAGACTGTTGGAAATGTTGTCATTGATGGCAAAGCAGATGGCAAGGGAGGAGTACCTGAACCAGCAATGAGGCAAAGTAGTAGACATGAAGTAGAGGCAGTTGTGTAAGTAAATTAAGTTATGTATGAAGAAGGATTGGTTTCATTATTATATGGATATTGTTGATACAAGAATTCTATGTGAAAGAGCTTTGATTTCAATTCTGTATGAAGGAACATTCGAGTTCTGTACATGAAGTTTAACTCTGTACATGCAACTGACTGCTGGAAAGTATGAAGTTTAACTATGTACATGGATATACTGTGGAGTATAGTGTGTGAAGTTATATATATACTAAGGATCGATCGTAAATGGCTAAGGAATTTTAGAAAGTAGAGGAGTTCTAGTCTATTCGAGACCAAAATATGCGAACCTGTCTAAGGTTTATAGTGGCCAGAAGATACCAATAGAACAGCAGACAGGGTTCACAGTAATAATTCGGATATTTATATGAATAAATAGTGCAGACATCATATAAAAACCTTGAGGTCATTACATCAGAAGACAGAGCATGAATGTATAGTTGGATCGACCGATGGAATGGTTGATGGCAGACTTCGACGAAACAGTGCATTGAGGGGTTACACAAAACCCAGAGTCAGTGACCTGAGCGGATATAAGAATAGCGTAAACCAGACTTAAATCATGGTCAAACCCTATTCTAAAAACCGTGAGTGGATTTGCAATCCCGGGTTGCCCATATCGCACTGCTTTTGCGGGTTGAGCGGTATTTTAATTTTGGGAGCGATTCCATAGAGTATTCGACGCGTGGCATAGGCGGGACCCCTAAGACTGCCATTCAATGCGCACCATCGCATGTTAACGATCGACCAAAGACCCCGTACGGTATTGATATAGGTCGTCGATCTGGAGGAAGGCTGATTGAACGACGATCGCCTTCAGAAGTAGCCCGAAGGATAAACCAAGGTTTGGTGCACGTAATTAATTGAGCCATCGCTTATATATATATGTGGGCCCGGAGCCATAGGTTCATTATAAGTGGTTTAAATTGAATTAAAAACTCAAGATATATATTTAAAATTCCAAAGGTCTGAATGTTCGAGTAAGCATTATATATTTAAGCGGGGAATGTAATACAGTTTGATGTTTTAAAGATTATAAAACCATGACCATATATATGTTGGGCGCTAAATAAAAGCCACAGTTTATTAATAGTTTGAATCGGGAATATGCATACATGACGATATATATTTATATACTGTACTAAAGTCATAAGATTGGGTTTATTACAAGAGCCTGAAGATTGGGTTTATTATAAGAGCCTGCAAGAACGAAAGAGCTAGAGACAGTGGCAGAAAAATGGTACAGGGAAAAAGGGTCAATTGAAATTGTAATGTGAATTTCAAACCATTATGTTTAAACTCATATATGAACAGAGAATGTAGACAGGGAGCCCGAGAACAGAGATGGTAATGAAAAAACATCACCCAGATTCATATGTATTTGAGAATAAAACCTGAAAAGCAGTTATATATGTAGCTGGCGCACACAAGTACAGTGAACAGATAAATAGACACATAAGTGAACCAAGATATATAGAACAGTCACTCAACAGCAGCAGAAGAGACAAATCCAGTAAAGCCAAGGTTCAGAAAAGGAGCTGAATGGTATTGAAATGTGTATATGAAAATGTAAATATTTTTTTTGTTTACATTGTTTGTGATGCAAAGGCAAGTATCCTAAGGAAAAGAAAAATCCCACTGTGGCATGAAAATTTGTACATATTGTTATAAATTTAAAATGAGTTGAATAAAAGGAATGAGAAGACAAAAGCCAAAGAGTCATGGGTGTTCACTCAAAATTCCTGTGAAATAAAAACAGTCATGTGAGGAACTATATATGTTGTATCAAATTGATATGCAATAGAGATTTTAGAGAGAAAGAGTAAATATAGAGAAGGCAGAGTATAGAAGAGACATGCAGAGAAGATTAAGAAAAGAAAAGCAGAAAGAGAAGCTACAGAACAGAGCTGATATCTGAGGTAAATCAACAAACATTTAGTTTGATAAATTGAGGAAGTTGCAGCTTGATAGCTGTCAGTTGTAGCTGACTGAGGTTGGAGCCTCCTGTAGGTTGGTGCCTGCAGAAAATTGAAGGGAGTTGGTGCTTCCTTGCAAGTTGTAGCTTTCAAAATTGAGGATTGGAGCCTCCTATAGGTTGGTTCCTGAAGAAAAACAGTGGTGAGAGGGAGTTGGAGCTTGCCTTTGCATCACAACAATGATAAGATGTGGTTTTCTCCCTTTATGGGTTTCCACTTATATCTGGTGTCTCTGTGCATGATGTTTATGTGTTGATCTGATTTATATCTTCTGCTTAATACCTGCTGCTCTCATATTAAGTATACTATTATATTATATTAACACTTGCTGCTCACATTCTAAAATTACTCACATATTAAGTTGGACATGAAATGAAGGTGTAAATAAGTTTTAATGAAAAGTTTCAAAAGTCCATGAATGTGTTAAACTAATTCACCGCCCCCCCTCTCAGTTTAACTAAGGGTTCAACAAAAAGCTTCCTCTGAACCTCCAAACTTTGCACAATGTATCAACATTACTGGGAATAGTTCAACTTGCCCACCTCCCCCATTCCCCTTGTTTCTGGGTCCAAATCTCCGCACTCCACACAATGTATCAACGTTATGGAGATGAATTGACAATGGAGATTTGGGAAGGTTTAATGTGGCAACATTGTGGTTTTCTTACGTGGATTTTTATTCATTATATTTCAAAAAATCAAATTTTATTACAAGGCATTGATCACCTTGCAATCACAATCACAATTATGGTTATAGTAGTGTTTATGCGCCTTCGTAAAGAATGAAAACTCTATAAATTTATTCCAAAATAGACCACATTGCATATATAGTGATTTCATGAATATAACATTTCATTGAAAGTTTCCATTTAAAAGGAGAAATTGTACAAGTTATTGCACACATAATTGTCAACACCATGCATTCAACTAACCACCTCATATTGAATAATGGAAGATATTATAATACAATGGTGTTAGAAAATGTAGATGGATATTTTAGAAGCCACCTTGGAGGTTTAAATGTCATCAATGATGGTGAAGCATGTATTTATTCTCAATAGATGTGGAATAGTCAATGATTAGTTGGATTTTCCCTTGAATTATTTGTAATTGTGATACATTCATCATGTGTTACCATACATTAAGGAATCCAATGCTAAGTTATATAAATTACTCCAAATAAGATGCATCTAATAATTAAACATTTTATATTTGATTCTTGATTAGAATAATAGCATTTCATGCTTCATTCAATCTTCTGGTTAAACTATCGTTAATGCAAATTAAAGTTCATTGTTCGGAATGAAAAATATTTGGAATAAGTTCATTGTGCTAAGTACGTAGGACCTCTGCACTCCTCACAATGAACTTACTTCGATCAACTCCGAAGACTCCAGTGCAAAATTTTCAAGATACATTTGAGGAGATAGAATATTAGACGGAGGGAAGAGTGTGGAGGATGGAGGGAAGAGTACGAAGGTTCAATGGCTCTCATGATATAGTTGTGCAAAATGTGGAATACGTTTGTAGTTCAAATCCTTATATCTTGTGAAATGTAGGCATGTGTTTTAGGGTGTGGCTCCCTACATCCTAAACAAATATTTTGTAATTCGCTTCCTCTCTGGTTGTCATCTATCCTCTATTGTATAGAAGATTGTAATGGGGAAATTCTACGAGCACAAGAATAAGGCATCCAAAGAAATATTTCACATAGACACAAAACTACTAGGAGTTGTTTCATTCCTTTCAAAGAATTGCCTCATAATTGCTGACATGTTCATCAAATTGTGAAGCCTATTGTAGTTATTAAAACCTCCATGCCACTTTTTTGTTTTTTTGTAAATTTCTAGATACTCTATTATTGTACAAAAAGTATATTACAAGATAGATAACTAGAGAAATGAGGGTTCCAACAACTGTCTACCCCTGACGAAATCAAAATCAAGGTTTGGTTGGCACTGGTGAGCTGCCCAACAGAGGGAAACCAACCCACCAGTCTCCATATGTTAAAAAATAATTCTAAATTTCAAACAAACAGATAAGGAGTCCTGTTAAACAGAGAAAAAAAATAGACTTTACATTCTACCAACTTGACAGAGAGAAACTAGAAAACATAAAAGAATTAAAGAGGTAATTCCCCCAGAATCCAACAAGCGTAGGGGCTGGAGGGAGTACACTCAGATTCCTTGGGTTTGTCCACGTGCCCAGCTACCCGCCCTGCATGCAGGCTTTCCAGATTTTCTCTGCGCTCCATTTTTCTGCTGGAAGGAGAGCCACCGCTCTTGAGCATGGCTACCACTTCCGCTTCCGCTTCCTTGTCAGTCTTGTTGTCGTCTTCCGCAATTAGCCTGCCCGTAGAGGAGGTGGAGGCAGTTGCAAAATTCTTGGGTTTGTTGACGTGCACTCTTGTACCCTGTTCGGTGTGCACCTACGCTGAAGGACTCAGAGACTTGAGTGCGTTGAAAGGCAGGGGGTGGAAAATGCCCTCTGCTTTCTGCTCACCCACTTGGAACCAGAGCTCGCGGTCATAGAAGATGAGGTCCATGGCCTCGCGAGCTTTGTCTAGTGCATGGTTTCCTTGGGCAATTTGGTGGTTGAGCTTGTCCACTTTGATTTTTCGTTGAACCAGAGAGGAAACAAAGAAATTATTCATAATATAGTATCGCTTTTCCAAGGTGCTTCAGGAATTCGCAACATCGGCTAGGGCTTCCCATTCCAGTGCGTCAACTTGACGTCGTATGTGTACAGGGATGTTGGGACCATAGCCGGAGGCTTCCCTTCTTCTAGGGATCTCATAATAATCATCGGGGACTTGCACCCCCAAGCGACCCCCACGCATGCATCTCAGTTTTCTCCTTGGCATGCTGGAAAATAACTAGTGCGTACTCCTTCTCCAGTCCTCTCTGCAGGAGACTCTGTTGTGAAAGCTCACCAGGACACTCAACACAATGGGATGATCCTCTTGATTGAGGGTGAATTTAAGGGTGAGCCTCATGAGGAGGAAAGCTTCATGCTCATGCATCCTGTGGCAGCTGACCTCATCCCTGTGCTCTATGTGACACCCAACCTACAACTCATTAACTCTCGACATTCCCTCTAGCCTGCTAGCGAATTTCAAAGCCAAGACTAGACTCCTCACACGCTTCAGCATTAAGACCTAGAGGGGGGGGGGGAGGTGAGTAGGTGGCTCGCTTATGGGAGTCATCTATCTCCTCACATGCATTTCATCGTGTTGTATATCACCTGCATCTGGGGTCCATGCCACCTTCTTAATTGATGAAGACAAACTTTAAATTTATCGGCTGTCATGACAATGTATGTTGCATTTCCATCAAAGCTCTTCCATGGCTAATTGGTCCTCACAATTTTTCATAATCCATGAGTGTTCACAATCCAAATCTATAAGAGTTACCTCTGCAAGATTATAATTTCCATTTGGGTCACCAAATAAGCATGAATTTGATGTATTCAACCTTAATTAGGAGCATCTGAAATTAAACTTCGAAGTCATAAGCCTGGAGCCTTAACCAAAATCATTCTCACCAACCAATTGAACATGAACATTAATCTTCCTTGAATTTTTTCTTCTACCTGAGATCCGTAGCTACAAAGTCTTATTTAAGTTGTGAAAGATAGTAATTAACCATTAGATATCTATATATAAGAGCACGCTTACCATTCAATGCATAAGGAAATTTTCATTAGCTTGAAATTGAAATTGATTAAGAATCACCTTCCTAATAAGTATAACATTCCATGCACCATCTGTTCCACCTTGTGCATGGAGATCAATGGCTCTCACAATATAGTTGTGCAGAATGCACATGTGTGTAGTCTTCAAAATAAGTTCATTGTGTTGAGTGTGAAGAGCCTTTGCACTCTGCACACTGAACTTCCTCCACACATTGAACTAGAGATAGAAGCGACTATCACTTACATGTCATCAATCCCACAAATTCTCCATGACACATAAGCATAGATGAAGGGTTGAGACATGGAATTCTAATTGTTGATGGGTAGCCCTTGATTTCCATTTTCTAAAAAAATTCTAGCACAATGCCACGTGATTTTGTTGGATAGAGTGTTCCTTGCTAAACATAATCCCATGCCTCCATGTCACTCCACTGAATTTAATAGAAATCACGATATTTAGAAACTTATTGGCGATTATTTATTTTTAGTTAAAATGATCCTCCTTATCCTTAGATGCTCCACAAAGTGTATGTGAGTGTTTCTCTGCAATGCTTATATTATTATTTGAGGTAATTTTAAATTCGATCATAGTGTAAAGTGGTAAAATAATATTATTCGTTGCACTTTATCACAATATTTTGGGTATAACATAGAAATGAACTTCGATCTCTTCTTCTTGATAAGGTCGAATTCATTTCCATGAGACATTAACTAAAAATAATTCTTGTTATAGACTTTCGTCCTTTGGACCTCCACACAATGTATTATTGTTATGGAGATTTTTTCAACCTCCCCCCCACCCCCTTGTTTTTTCTTCTACTCCCCAATCCCCTCGCTTATGTAAGGGACCTAGAACCCTATCATTTCTGGCATCATTGGGTAGAGTAGTAGTAGTTTAAGTCATAACAGTGTCAGTGTTACTCATTGACGGAATGGCCACTTACAAAATTAGGCCTTTTTTTTAAACGATTCAAGAACTGGAAAATATAAAAAATAAGAAGCCCTCCACTAGGGTAATTATGTCACATCAAGGCCCGCTCATCCAATGGAGAATTAAAAATAAAATTTCCATAAATTCGAAAATTATTTTTTAATTTGCAGAAAAATAGGAATAATTTTTTTTTGAGACTTTGGTTAAAATTACAAAAACTCGGTAAAATAATTGAGAATCAACGGAATTTGACTGTGATACGAGTGATATAGTCCTTGGCGAGGCAGGGACTAACATGTTTTTGTTTCTCTTTTTACATTATTGTGTTTCTACATGGTTATCATATGCTTACACAAAAAAATAATGTTGTTACTTGAAGCACATATAGAACTTCAACATCGAATAAGAAACATTTATTTATTTATATTCTATAGTTACAGCTTACAAATTTAACTTATGAACATATTCATTAATTGTGGAAAATATATGCATTCATTATATGAAGTTCCCATGAAATTTTCTCTCTATTGGTGAATAACACTTTTGGGAGATTTTGGCAAGAGTGGGAGGGATCATTATTGATCTTGAAAGAAAAAGATAATTGGGTAAGGATTATAACAATTAAGGAATTTGACTGTGATACGAGTGATATAGTCCTTGGCGAGGCAGGGACTAACATGTTTTTGTTTCTCTTTTTACATTATTGTGTTTCTACATGGTTATCATATGCTTACACAAAAAAATAATGTTGTTACTTGAAGCACATATAGAACTTCAACATCGAATAAGAAACATTTATTTATTTATATTCTATAGTTACAGCTTACAAATTTAACTTATGAACATATTCATTAATTGTGGAAAATATATGCATTCATTATATGAAGTTCCCATGAAATTTTCTCTCTATTGGTGAATAACACTTTTGGGAGATTTTGGCAAGAGTGGGAGGGATCATTATTGATCTTGAAAGAAAAAGATAATTGGGTAAGGATTATAACAATTAAGGTGAAGCACTTGTTTTGTTCCAAAGTTTCAGGATTATTGATGAGAGACAAAATAAGAAATTAATTGTCATCAATGACTTGAAACTAATATTCAAATCTATCTGTAAAGGTAGAGGGAAAATTCACGGTGCACTATTAAGACTCCATAGAATCAATAAATAAATTGATAGATTCAAGAGGGTAGACGTCTTCCATGTTTTAAGGATATTCAATGATAAGGCAGACAAATTAGCTAATGTTGTGAGAAAACTCATTAAGGCACCTTTCTATTGAATTTTATAACTATGGTCAATCTTCATAATGTATATTTTTGGCCCTTGATGTATTTATATTTATTATTGCAAAGCATGTTCATGCTAGAGTCGGTAGAAAATTTGTATTTTTGAGACATGTCCTTTTGGACTTTTAAGAGAAGAAATTTTGAATTTTAAAAATTGAATTTTTTGGCTCCAAATTTGTTAAGTCGACCTCTCCAAGCTAAGTTGTCCCTGACAGAGTCACACCCATTTGACCCAACCAATCACTATATAAAGGTTGTTCAATCTCCTCCTCAAGGCAACAATTCATATCTATCTCAAGCAAATTTCTTTTGGGAAAGGAAGTGAAGGACATGAAGGACAAGGAGGATGAAAAGAAAGACAAAATAAATCTCTCTCTCTCTCTCTCTCTCAAGCTTGCATGTGTGGAAGGACTCTCTTTCTCATGATTCACATATTTTTTTGGCAGTTTCTATTATAAGGGCAGAAATTTTCTAGGGAACTGCAGGGGTCAAATTTTGGGTTTCTGGGTAGAACAAGAAGGCTAAAATTTGGCCTAGGGAAAATCAGAAGGAAATGTTGTTGGATCAGATTGGAAGGCTTGAATTAGAGGGTTTGAACAAGTTTGAACATAGATTTGTTGAAGGTTAGTTTGACCTAGTTGATGACTAGAAGGTCTAGGTGAGTCTCTTGTTTAAAAAAATAATTTCTCTATTGCGAAAGGTTGTTGGGGTTTTCCCCTTAGTGGGTTTTCCTAGGGTAAATATTGTGCTCTCTTTGTGCGTGGTGATCTCTATTGTTCTACTGGTTTTGGTATGGTTGAATTTTCAAAGTATAATTGCGTAATGATATATTGGAAAAATTAAAAGAGATCAACATCATCAGAAGTAATTATCAATTTTCAAAAATATTGTGCTTTTATCTGTTGCACTTGAAAATTAAACATGGTATCATATCTTTGGTGAACAAGGGAACATTGAGATCACTATTGTTGATTCCTTCTTGTTGATCTACATTCATGGATTACTCTATGAAATTATAGAACAAGTTAGAAGGAACGTCAAACTTCACAACTTGGAAAACTAGGATTACTCTTATTATTGCAAGGAACAAAGTTTTGGATATTGTGATAGGGAAGGTCATAGAACCAACAGATACTACAAGAAAAACAAGTTCAAGGAATATGACATCATTTCCAGGAGTCTTATTGTGGATTCCATTAAAGATCATCTAATCCATTATATTGTAAAGCTTGATACTTCCAAGAAGATGTATGTTACTGTAAAAATTTTTTTTATTGTAAAAAACATTGGTTAAGCCATGAGCTTGAAGAATGAGCTTCATGATATAAGGATGAAAAGTGATGAAAGTCTGTCTCGCCCAACTATATAGGTACGAATTTCTCTGGATCGATACTCCCTTCTTTGGCATGGACGCCTATACTATAGATGCAAGCGGAAGGAATGTCCCTTCGCTCTAATTCTATTCCACTCCATTAGTGCCTTTCTAATAGCCTATTCCAATACAGGTGGAACATACCTCTCTTTCCATCCACCTATATAGCCATATTGGTCTGATATAGATAGATAGGAGGCATTAGGTAAGCATGCGAGCGAGTAAGGATATATTTGGTAATTGATCCCGTCAAAGTGTAATTTCATATAAAGAAACTAATTTCTAATGAAGGTTTCCTTTGCCCACTAGCCAGCAAACAAAGCCAGCGAGTGATGACCTCCGCTAGCCAGCAATAAATAAAGTGAGCTAGTACCAAACCAAGCCAGCCAGTTTGAAAGGTCTGTCATATCATAGTTTATAATAAATCAATTATATGGGCATGTTTCAGGCATTCGAACATACCTTTTGGACCTACTTGGTAGAAGGGGGCAAGACCGCTTCATATTTTGTAAGAATATCTCAAATATGGGACCAAATTCAAGCAATTGATGAAATTGTCTCATAGAAGGAACTTGTGACTGCAACACTTAATGGTCTACCTAGATCATGGGATGCATTTGCAACAAGTATAAGTAGTAGTAAAAAATATCCTTCATTCGAAGAATTATAGAACTCTTGTCCTTAAGAAGATTCGAGACTTATATCAAGAGATATAAAGGAAGAAGAAGCTCAAGCATTTGCAACTCGTTTCAAAGAGAAGAATAAAGGAAAGAATAAGTTTGGTTTCCAGAATTGAAAACCAAAAGAAATACTTGCTCCACAAGGGAAGGATATGTTGAATATTTAATTCTATCATTGTCATATATTTGGTCACTGCTAATATATGATTTTGGCTTGGCGAATACCAATGAATATGTAAGACTAACAATATTTTTATATTATTATTTATGTTATGCATGGCTTGTTTTGTTTTATTATGAAAATATCCCATAGGGGTCCTATAACTTATGTTTATAGATAATATAGTGTTTCGATATACAATGTAGAGCAAATTCCCTACACATCTTGCTACCTAAATGATTGATTAACCCACCAGAGTCATAAATAGATTCAATTAAACTATCCGATGTAGTTTCTATTTTAGATTGGGTTTAATTTCTGTAACCTATGCCAGATTAAGATTAATAGTTAGTAGAAACCAAGGTATCATGGGAAAAGTAGGCATAGACCTTTTACCCAGGTGATGACCTTGATGGCCTAGTTTCATTAGCAAAGGAACGAGAAGTAGAGATAAAAACAAAGAAAACATCTTAGGACAAAGAAGTAGTGGGAAAGGGTGCAATTAATTCGAATAGATGCAGATGGAAATTTAGTATAAAATTCAAATCCACTAATTGGATATCCATCCATATCCTAATCTACTAGTTACACTAAAGAATTTGGCGGAAATTCCGATGGCCAAATCGTCGCTATTCCGACACATTGTCTTCGCAGGAGCGACAGTTAGAGGGCGGGCAAACCGTGGTTTACCATACCGTCGCAGTTCCGACACAACTAAAAAGTGTCGCAGTATCGACACTTTTCCGTCGCTTCCAAACAAGCGTCACTCTTCCGACGTCTCCTAATCCGTCGCACTTCCGACCTCTATAAATTTTCGCACTTCCGACGAAATGTGGTCCAACGTTTTGAACGTCGCTCTTCCGACGTCTGTAAACTGTCACAATTACGACGAAATGTGGTCCGACGTTTTGAACGTCGCTCTTCCGACATCTGTAAACTGTCACAATTACGACGAAATGTGGTCCGACGTTTTGAACGTCGCTCTTCCGACGTTTCTAATATGTCGCAATTCCGACGCTTACAAGACGTCGGAATTGCGACGGAAGGTTCAATTTAAAAAAAAAAATGAAACTTTAAAAGAGGAAAAACGTTGTTTTGAATATATGGTTCAGTTTAAAAAAAAAAAAATGAAACTTTAAAAGAGGAAAAACGTTGTTTTGAATATATTATATGAAGTAAAACGGTACATGAAGTCATTGCATTTTCACATCTGAAGATTTGAACCCAAATATCCATCCAGAAAAGTGGAAGTCCCACCCCAGATAATGCTAGAAAATACCCTATGTCACATACAGGACATGATATAAACCCAAAGAACGGTCGGAGAAGAGATTTATCGACAATCCGATGAGCTATTGGAATATGCCCAAGGCATCTATAAGAAAGTGAAATGACAAAGATGTAGAATAGCAAAACACAACATAGAGTACCTATTGTCCTGCTTGTCTGGGAAACAAAATTAAAGTAATTCAAAATCTGAACAGAAAAACACTAATCAATGCAGAGTGTGGATATGTCCAAAGCACAAGACCATGAGACCATATCAACCAGTTAATACAGATCAAACAAGATCGCTAGTTTTGAAAGCAGAGTGATAAACATTAATCATTTTTTTTTTCACAAGAGAAAAAACGTTGTTTTGAATATATTATATGAAGTAAAACAGTCCATGAAGTCATTACATTTTCACATCTGAAGATTGGAACCCAAATATCCATCCATAAATGTGGAAGTCCCACCCCAGACAGTGATAGAAAAATACCCCATGTCACATACAGGGACTTGATATTAAACCCAGTAACGGTCCACATGGAGATTATCGACAATCCGAGAAAGCATCCAAATATGCCCGAGGCATCTACAAGAAAGTGAAATAGCAGTATGTAGAATAGTAAAGCAACAGATAGAATACCGACATCCATTGTTCCAAATACAAATTAAAGTACCCAAAATCCATGAACAGAGAAAAACGCTAATCATGTGAGGAAGACCATCAGACCATATCAATAAACCAACAACATAGACCAACATCGCTAGTTTTGAAGGCAAAGTGATAAACATTAATCATTTTTTTTTCACAAGAGAAAAAACGTTGTTTTCAATATATTATATGAAGTAAAATAGTCCATGAAGTCATTACAACAATATAGAGACAGATGGTCTCATAGATAAGAAAAATGATAATTGATGTTGCGCTGTTTCCTTCTTTTAAGAATGTGTTGGAGGCAGGCCCTATATCTTGGCTTGCTGCTGTCCTCTTTAGTAATTCTATGTTGATTATTTCATTTCACTGATACTCTTTAACTGCTCTGATACTCTTTGACCTTTGTTCATCCTTTTATCCTTTTTATCATGATATACTGTGGTAAATAGGCAAAAATTCATGTAAGGATAATTTTTTACAAAATTTCCATCATTTCTTCCCACCATTGAACTTCTGGCACTCTAGTCCTTTGCAACTTTCTTAGTGTTTCATCAGCCTCAGTATATCTAAAGAAATCAGGCTGATTTGGGAACAAATGATTTACTTCATGCTCAAGATAAAATAAATTATCCAATCTGTCATGAAGGTTTTTCCCTGTAGGCAATGCTGCTGTTGATGAACTAGTTGAAGAACTAGCTTGATTATCAGCATATTTGTCCAATTTTTCAACATAACTATCAAGGTCCATTAGCTTATCTTCTGCAACTCTAGGACTGGGCAATCCTCTATTTAACAAAATATTCAATCTTTCTCTGAAGGCAATGATTTCTTCTTGCATATCTGAGCACCTTCGTTCTAAATTCTGTACCAGAGTTCTTTTAGTAAAAACTTTCTTTATTTCTAGAATTGTTTCGGTCCTATCCTGAATACCAATTTCTGCAAGTTGATTCTTAGTCCGAGTATTCAAAAAATGTATAAGTCTATTGGCCTCTTTTGGCATATTTCCCAACTCTTGGCTTGATCTCTCAATCTCATCGAGAGCCAATTTAACTAAGTTATTCTGTTCATCCATTATCTGAATTGAGGACCAAACATCCTTTATTGATTTAATGATATTATCCCAAAGAATTTCATTTATTTCTTTTAAAGGTTTCTCCAATGTGAGATCCTTTTCCAATGCTTTGACTGTTTTTTCTAATTTGTTCACTTCTCTTTTTTTATCAGCAACAATCATTTTTGAAAGATCATATTTATGTTCTAGAGTGGCCAATTGTTCCTTTGTTTTGTGAAGCTCTATGGCCTGAATGTTCATATATTCCATTGACTTTGTTAATTCATCAATGTTCAAATTTGCAGTGTTGCTCTGTGACAATTCTGCTGGCTGACCTGTTGTTGCTGTACCTGTCACTACTCCTGCTGTAGATACTAGAATATTTTCCTGCTTATCTTTTAATGCAGCAGTAAGTTGCTCATTCAATTTTAAGAGCAAATCCATTAGTTCTTCCTCAGAATTTTGTTTGATGATTTCTGCAGTCTGTGGATGTCTTGAGGCCGATAACTTTAATTGTTTTCTTAGAGCTTCAATATCATCATCTTTTCTCTTGATCAAAGCTTCAATACCTTTCACATCTTTAGGATTATGACCCAAACCAATGATTATTTCCTCTAAAGTTTTGATTCTATTATCCTTAGCTTGGGAGGAGGCTTTTTCAAGCTGCAACTGTGTATTAGTATTATCCAAAGAATCCTGCAACTTATGGGTCATAATTGATTTATCCTTCAGAGTAGAATAAATCATATCACCTGTTTGCTTGTGTAGCTCAATTTGATCTAAAGGATGGATATCCTTTGCTAAGACTTCAAAATTAGTCCTAACGTAATCTGCAGCTGTCTGAGGCTGCTGCACCTTGGGCTTCAAATGGCTCATTAACATCTTACCCTGTTGGATGTCATAAGTTGACATCAATCTTTCTTGATTTTTCGGAGCCATCTTCAAATATTGGTTGTACACTTGAAGTCTAAGTGGATCGTTCCTGGTCTTTATATTGATGAATGTTCTTTTGATGTCCCAGGTAGTTTTTACTGGAGGATTGAAAGAAGATATTTATGCACTTTGTTGCCTCTGTATTTCCTGTTTTTGAAAATTAGTGGATGTCCCACTACCTGTACCTATTTTCTGACTGTCTTCTCTTCCCTGGCTATCAGGGATTTCCTGAAATGATTCATCTTCTGGAAGGGGAGTTAATTTCTGCCTTTTAACATCTTGCTGTTCAGAAGAGCCACCAATAGGATTAGTTGTTTCAGCCTCTCTCTTTTTTCCCTTTTCTATATTCAGATGAGTTTGTAAAACAGAAATTTCTGGCTCACTGATCTGAGTAGGAGGAATTTGTCCTTGACCTTGTTCTTTAGAAGTCTCTGGTTGCTCTGTCATTATGATTTTTTCAATTATTTGTATATCAGTCTCCTTTTCTTTTCCTTTAGATTCTACTGCTACTATACTAATCTCCTGCAAATTTTGTTGTAAAGTCTTGGCTGAAGAAGATCCCTGCACCTGTCCAAAAGATTCTAAGTCAAGTATATTTTCAAGATCTTTCATTACATTTTAAACATTGACCTGCTCACTATCTTTTTCAACCAATGTCCCTTCTGTCCATTCATCCATATTAGCATATTGTTCTATTTTTGGGATTCTTTGATGGATGTATGGTGACAGTTTATTTTTCATTCTTCTATCACAGATAAAGTTGTTTGGATCATAAGGCACCCAGTAGAAACTCTTTTGTAGTTTGAGATAGTCTTCTAAAATCCTTTCGGCTTCCTTTCCAGCTTCCCTAGAGTTACAAATGAAGGGACCTAATTGGCTCTTGATCCCGAGTTGAGCCTTTTTCTTTGCATTGCAAAAATGAATTATATCTGAATTATTCATCTGCCTGAAATATTCTAATGCAAAGAGTCTCATTGGGACATACTTGGGCAGTTTGAATGGGCATAATTCACATCCATATATCCTAATCTTTGTGTAGTTTTGAATTAGGTACCAGTCACCTATCTTGTAATGCTTTGAGAGCTGAAGGATTTTCTTGATTTCATTGTTAATTCTAGGAGGAGAGACTCCTGTCAACAAGGTAGTTGCAGGATGAACAAAAAGGTCGACAAACTCATTATAGGAATAAGGAGAATCAGAGAAATTGTGAGTAATGGCAGACCAAAAGATGACTGACCTAGGATTCCCTTTGGCATCAAGTTTCTTAACATAAAAAGGGAAATTTTCTGACTGAAAGTAAATCATGAGATGATATATGATAGAAGAATACTTAAATACTCTCTCATTCTCAAATCTCATGAACTGATCATGGATTTTGGCAGCAATATAAGATGCAAAATCGTACTTGACAGCAGGAGGCTGTCCAGGGGTAAAAATGGATAACAATACTAGGGTTAACTGATCAACATACTCACTAGTATTGAAGCCCATTATGGAAGATATCATGTTTAAAATAATTCTACCCTCATCAGTAAAGAAAATATAACCATAAGGGGGAGGGTTTTTAGGCTGATGCTCTGGTAACATGAAGGTTTGGCATAGGCAGTTTAACTCTTCATGGGATAACTTAGTAGATTTCTCAAGTAATTCAGCCATGGACAGGGGAGTGAGAGCTTGACCAGGTTGGAATTGTAGCATTTCATTTATGGACTGAGCAGTTATTGGGAAAATGACATTTTGACTTGGGGATAAAACTGCTCGTTGGTTGGGATCATAATTTGCATAGCAATAATGGATTAACTCAGGAAAAATATGGACTGAGGGGAGAAGGTACATAGGAATATTTGATTCCCAAAGTCCAAAGATGTCAGAACCATTCAAATAATTGTCTCTGCAGCGGCAAAATATTTGAAGAGGATTCTCACTGAGAAGCAAGTCCTTAATTTGAAAATCCATATCGGCTAAAGGCAAATAATCCAAGTCCTTGTGAGGGGCATTGATGGGCATGACATTCAGAGCTACATGAACTTCCATTTCTGGTTCTTGTGGATTCAGAAATGGAATTTTGGGTTTTTTGTGGAAAAGGGGCACAATTACCAGTTTTGGGAATATAATTGCAGTTCTGGGAACGAAAAAGACCAAACTGAACTTCTTTTCAGACCTTAGTGCAGAATTAAAACTAAAACCAGGATTTTTTACAGAGTTTAGTGGGGAATTGGAATAAATACCTATTTACGGGAAATGAAACGTGTTTAAACAGGCGTTGGTTATGACAGAAGAACCCTGAAATACTCAGCTTCAATTCTCTTCAGCAAGGTAACGGTCAGCAAGCGTTAACAGTTGGTTTTTGAATTTTGTTGCATGGAAGACTGGCTAGCGCATAGAACAATGAAAATGACGCAGACGCAATTTGTTTTATTTACAAAGTCAAAAGGGTGGCGGGTTTTGATTGATGACGTCAGCATGTACGATGGTTTCATCACAGAGGGATAGGAGCGGATCTTTGTTTGGGCCGCTCGCGCAGTGGAAATACGAACTCGAAAATGATTAGGGCGAATTTGATAAGAAATTCGTGTCACAACTCTTTCTCCGTACGCCAACCCAACTTTGGACCTGAAAAATATTAGGGCGGAATTCATTTGGTTTTCGCGTCACAAAATTGGCCGACGTCAGCAGGCTATTTTGGAACGCGAATTTGGTTTGAATTATGGTTTATCGTCGTTTCAAGTCCGGCGGGCTCGACTTAAGAACAATTTTGTTTGATCCCATCTTATAAAATTTGTGTTGGTTTTCTTTGATAATACACATATTTATAATAAATCATGGGAATACCACACTAAACATGTGGAAAAGTTATATAAATTATTGAGAACAATCATTTTTATGTAAAAATATCCAAATGTGCTTTGGGAAATAAGAATTCGAGTATTTGGTTCATATTGTTTTAAAGGAAGGAGTGAAGTTGGAGCCTCAAAAGATGCAAGCTATTACAAAATGACCTATTCCTAAGAAAATCAAGGTTCTTAGAAGATTTTTTAGATTTACATGATATTATTGATAATTTGTTAAGAATTATGCATTCATTTCAAGTCCACTCACATATCTCTTGAAGAAAATATCATTTATATGGAATGATGAGGCTACTTTGGCATTCTCTCTTTTAATGGATGCCATGTCTTCTACACCAACATTAGTTGCACCTACTTTTGGTAAAACATTCATAGTAGAGTGTGAGGCACTAGGACAAGGAATTTATGTAACATTAACACAATAAGGGATATCATTGGCTTTTAAAAGCAAGGAATTCAAAGAAAATATTTGGTGAAATCTACGTATGAAAAATAAATGGAAGCAATATTACATGCAATAAAAATGGGGATAGTATATCACTGGGAGGTACTTTAAAGTCAAGATATACCATGATAGCATAAAGTATTTTTTGAAGCTATGGATTTCATTGGAAGATTAAAAAAAATGAGGAGAAAAAATGAAAAGTTTTAATTTTGAGATAATCTGCAAAAAGGGTAAGGAAAATTTAGTACATGATGCTCTTTCTAAAATAGAAGAGGCCTCAAATTTATATCCAATTACATTTTCTATTCCTAGGTGGCTAGAAGAAGCTTTGCCATAATGGAAAAATGACAATTGTACTAAACAAAAACTAAAATTTATAAAGGATGGGATGAACTCTATGGAGCATTGGGAGTGAAAGAGAGATATACTTTGGTGCAAATGTAGAATATTTTTATGCACGCAAGCATATTTGAATAAACAAATATTAAGGGAGTCCCATGTCTCTCTGATGGTAGGACGCAGGGTTCCTTAAAAACATCTCAAAGGATCAAAAAATATATTTTTGGAAGGAATGAAGAAAGATATTCAAAATTTTGTAAGAGAAGGTCGGGTTTGCATAATAAATAAAAGAGAGATAGTAAAATCTCTAGGGTTACTTCAACCATTCCACATACATATTCAAAGACTAGAAGATATATCAATAGACTTTATTACAGGGTTACTGAAATACAAAGGTAAGTATTACATTTTTGTGGTCATTTATATAGACAAATTTTGTAGATTTTTTTTGTAGAGCTCAAAGTACATAAACAACAAGCCAAGTGGCAGAAGTGTCCGTGAAAGAAATTCATAGTCTTCATGGTTTTCTTAAAGTAATAGTAACAAGAAAATTTTGGAAATAATTATTTAATATGAGTGGAGAAACACTAGCTGCCATGAGTTCTACATATCAAACACAATCAAATGGTCAAACAAAAATAGTTAACAAATGTTTTTAAGGTTATCTAAAATGTTACTCTTTAGAAAAGCAATCTTAATGGATGAAGTGGGTTCCTCAAGGAATAATGGTAATATGATACTATCATACTACCTATCACACATCTACTAAAATTTCCCCATTTAAGGCCCTTTATGGATATCCAACTCCTAGTATCTCATACTTTTGCAAGATAAGTCCAAAGTATAGGAAACAGAGTCACATATGGAAAATACTAAAGAAAATTTGAAAATTATTATGGAAAACCTTCAAATGACATGAAACATGATAAAACAAGGGGAACAACATTGAAGTGAAAGATAATTTGAGGAGGGTAATTGGGTATTTTTTAGATTATAGCATTATAAGCAATCTTCATTCAAGAAAAAGAAGAATAAATAATTAGCTCAAAAATGCAATGTGGAAAAATTCGAAGTCGAGATTAAATCGGCAAGGGTCCAAAAGTTGAAATACTCGATAAAGTCGGGATTTTTTTGAAAAAGTCGGCAAAAAGTCGGCAAAACTAAAAAAATACAAAAATATTCATTTTTGGAAAAAATCCTGATTTTTTCAAAAAAAATTAAAAAATTATTAAAGAAACTACCTCA
This sequence comes from Pinus albicaulis, assembly GCA_034641835.2. Lineage (NCBI taxonomy): Eukaryota > Viridiplantae > Streptophyta > Pinopsida > Pinales > Pinaceae > Pinus > Pinus albicaulis. Next base: position 360,274,835 of record CM076579.1, read on the forward strand.
CTCAAGATTTTTTTGAAAAAGTCGGCAAAAAGTCGGGACTTCTAGGATAAAATCGCGACTTTTTCAGGGATGAAAAATTCGGGATTTTTTCAAAAATTCGGGACTTTTTACCGACTTTTTCCACACTGCAAAACTGTTATGGCCCTAAATAATTATTCATAGGATTGCACAAGTGGTATAGAAGTTATATTTTCCTTCTTCTTGCATTCATAAGGTTTTTCATGTATCTTGCCTAAAAAAGGTTTTGGGAAAAAATATGCCAATGTGAATAGAACTTCCAAAATTAGATGAAGAATGAAAGTTGATTCTTGAACCACAAAAAGTTATAGATAAACATTTTGTATCTCTTTGACATATAACCATTATGAAGTACCTAATCAAGTGGAAGAATATTCCTCTAGAAGAAGGTACATGGTAAAATGATCAATTCGTGATGAAATACCCACCGCTAAAGGGTTCGTTTGAAGTTTTGACAAATGTTTTGTTATATGTTTTATATAACGCGCGGCAGAATAGTTTTATTGTTTGTTAAGGTCCCACACAGTGATCAAATTTGAAGGGCAGGTCCGAATTTCAATTAGAAGGGCATATATCTATGTCGCCCTTCCATAATGAAAAGCTTTAAAAAAAACTTTTCAATTGACCACAATAAATTATTTTTACATTTCATTTTCAGAAAGACAAAACCATCAATCTTTATATTAATAAAATACTGTTACATATACAACAATGAAAAAGGCTCCATCTTTCATTGCTTAAATATCTCATTGGAAATGTCAACATAAGTCTTGAAGACACTATTATAAGAATTTGGATACATACCACCGAGATATAGGAGATTCTTATGTGTCAGATTGTGTAATGCAATTTTGACTTTGTCTCACAAGGAGCAGCAGCATGGAGGTCTGGATTTTTCTTATAGAACTTTATTATTATTATTTTAAACGTTGTTTATAGATATGAAGACAACAATGAAATTATGAGCATGGTGGACAATTAGTCAAGCTCATGATGCCAAACCATGATGATGTAAGTTTGGAATTTAACATTTTTACATGTTAAAGACAAATAGTCAAAATCACCGACAACTTAGTATGCCATAATTAATAATCATTCCCTGTTCACTTTTGTTAATAGGTTTATGTCACACGATGATGCAGGGGCATTAGGCACTAGCCAGAAATGTAGGAGGTTTTTTCCACATGTTGTGGCTAGGAGGTTCGAAAACATTTGAGTTGTAACAGCTAGGTGTCAATACCTCAGCTGACTGTATTACTTAGACTAGTTAGAGTTGTAGGAGTCAAACAGTTTCAGTTAGTTGAATTATTATAATTAGACCTTTTGATTTCTAGAAGGGTCCTCTCAGAGGAACCAAAGAGCCATATGTTATGTATATAAATTGTAATTCCTCGGATGAATAAAAGTAGAGAGGGAAGAGGAGAGTAGAGAGGGGATTTATGCAATAAACCTCTGTGTGTGAACAATTGTTTCCAGTTAAATGATTTCCAAGCTTAGTTTCCATTGAATTATCTCGAACTGCTAATTGTGAAGAATTGTTTAACTGTGAGGCGATTGGGTACTGATAATTCCATTCTTCTGTCTTTGAATTCCCATAAATTGTTGGATAACCCTGTGAACTCACCCCACCCGAAGGCGAGGTCTGTGTAGAGAACCGGGGTCGTGAACACTGTTCAAATATAAAAATCCCACTTAATAAAGAGACAATATTGTTGTGCTTTCGGAACCTGACCCGAGGATTGGACATGAGTTAACAAACAAAAGGATAGCGGAACCAGACTTGCACCCGTGGTCAAGCCCTGTACCAAAACCACGAGCGGAATCACAAAAGCGGGTTGCCCATATCGCACCGCTTTTGCGGAGTAGGTGGTATTTCCTATTCGCGAGCGATTCCATAGGGAATGCGACACATGGCGAAGTGACCCCGGAAAACAACCGTTTAACCCACGCCATCGCACGTTAAAGCCCGACGTTGAAAGCCGAGCGAAATTGCCAAGAGTCGTTGATTTGGAGAAGGGCCATCGGACGGTGGTCGCACGTTGAACTTGCCCGGAGGTTAACTAAGGTGTGCGGAGGATAGCCAGGTACGATACGAGTGTTTGATTGGTTATTGATATATATAGGTGGGGCCGAAGTATAATGAAATTTTTTAATTAAACGATTGGTGGATAATTAGCATAAGTCTGGAGCGTGATTGTTGTAAGGCTGGGTGGTGAAATATAGAGTCGAAAGTTCATTACAAGTTATTTATTTAAAAAGAAATGTGGAGTATAAATACAAAGTGTTGAAATTTAAACATTGGTTATAAGGATTGGAGATAATATAAAGTCGGGAATATAAATTAAAGTCCAACCATTGTGGATAGTATTTATTTATCAAATTCTACGAATTTGATAAATAAACCTGAAGAAAGAAGAAGTCAATTAAGACTCAGGCTGGAGGAAAAGAACGGGGTAAACCAAGGGAAAATGCTGACAGAGCGATTGTAGACACACTAGCTCTCCTTAGGGGTCCAATTTCAGTTTTGTTGCGTCACACGATGATCTCTCTTCTCTGGCATTTACTTGTATTGAAGATCACTATTCTAGGAATAAGGAGTTATTTTCTCCAAAATAACCCTAGCCAAACATTGACAATGCATCAAGGATATCTTTCTATGCTTCATAAGTACATATGTTCTACTTCTAAATCATGTCTTGGAAGTGGTTGTTTTGCTGGAAATTATTCACCAGTTGGTTTCATACCAAAGTCTTTTTCACATTTTCAGCATCCAATACATGAAAAAGATATTGGTTTAAAACAACATAAATATTTGAAATTTTGCAAGAATTGTCTGGCACACTTTGAATATGAATTTTGAAGTCAAGTGCATGATGCTGTATAGGATCAAGTGTCATTTTGAATACCAAATGTTTCACAAGAAACTTCTCAACATGCTACCCCGCAGTAAGGATTAAATGACAATATTGCATCAACTATTTCCATAATAAAAGTGCACCTCGGCCATAAGACTAAACAACTACAAATGTTGTAGATCTAACAAGACCACACAATCAAATGTATTCCACAAGGCCAATACCGTATGAAAAATGAAAAGGAGTTTGCAACCAAAAATACCTTAGGCAACTAATTCAATTAGATACACCAAACCATCAGCAAAAAGGAAAACCAGCCTACTTGACCCCAATATTTTCAACTAGGTCCTCTAATTCAACCAATAAAAAGGCCAAAACCATAGCATTGAGATACATTTCATTACACCGTCAATAACAATAAAATTTGACTCAGCCATAACCCTTTCCTTTTATTGTTGTGAAAAGCTTTATGCATTACTCTAATGTGGCTAGTCCATAGGCCAAGTAGACCACTGGGTAACAAATATGTTTCCTTTCACCTTTGAGTTTTCAAATTATGCCTACCAAATCTAAGAAATTTAAGAGGGGGAACTAATACAACGTTAAAAATAAAACCAGAGCACACATCTACAAATTACCTCCTTAGCTACTGTCACACCATCATTAACTATTTTCGGAGAACCATGCTTGCTCTCCAAGACAACATTTTTCCCTTCGCCCAAGGGTGACTCCAACAAGATCAGCAAGTTTGTTCACACCGCCTGCAAGACAAATTGACAATGCTTTCAGTAAGTGTGCAATTGAATGCCAGACCATATGCCAAAACAACCCTCCATGAAAAATAAAAATAACACATTAAAATCGAATATAAGTGGACAAGGAAAGATCCACCGCAGTGAAGTTTCACGTGCATGTGACCTTCCTTTAAACATAATTTTTTCTCTGACCTGCAATTTTTTTGTCATTGAGCCATCCTTGTTGAAGTACAACTCCTTTTCCATAGCTCTTGTATTAACTACCTTCTCTCTATCGCGTAATCTCAAAGTCCCTCTTTTGCTTGAGCGATTAAAGGAAATGGGTGAAAAAACTGAAAGACAAGACAATTGTCTGCCATAATTATCAAACATTGCACCCAACTTCTTCCCCTTTCCATTGTTACCCAATGAGGTAGATGTGGCAATTGTTGTCATACTGCCCAAAGCAGAGGCCATCTTCTCTTATGCTGAATATAGAATTACAAGATCTTCATATTAGTATGAACCTTAAAAAACATGACTCCCATTGCTAAAAACCACTTTTAAGTTGTAACAGGTAAACTAAACAACTATCGCAACTTTTGGCAACTTCTGGAGCATTAAGAGAGAAACAACCAAAGAGAAATACAACCACAATCCTCATTTTAATGAGACCGGACTATATATTTGCATTAAGATAATAGAAAGAAATCACGACTATATTAAGGCCAGCACAAAACAATCTTTAACCAATGTCTCTCGCGACCTTCAAGTTGCCATGCTAGAGGTTGCATATTTTTAATTTAAATTCTTCACCTCTCGTGCCCATATATGAATGCATCCAATGGGATATCTACATCAAATTCTCCTTTATATCCCCAAAAACAAATTCCCTACTACAAGAGCACCAATATTGATGGATCACCCCACACCATCCCACCCACTAGAAACGGTGAAAAAGGAAACTCGAGAAAACTTCTGAAATATCTCAAGATGACTATATGGGTGGTTCTTATGAATCAACCAACCATTCATAACATGCTCATCAATCCAAACCATGAGTATTATGTGACAATATTCAAGCAGGCACTGAATCGGATTTCTGAAGCTATGTTAGAGAAACCTTAAACTCTCACTGAAAATAGGTGAAATGTGGCACCACTCAGAGATTGACATGTGCCAATTGGTACAAGTGGTAGACAATTGGCATGCTCAAACAACGAGGTGATGCAGAAATGACATGAGGGAGAAAATATCAGAAAAGCCCCAAATCTGGAGAACTAAAGCTCATCACCAACCTGAGATTGACAACTTTACATGATGTAACCTATGAAATCGTAAATAGAGAAATCATAGTAACAATAAAGTAACCTATGTAACAATAAATTCGGATTCATCCTGGGAGTGGTAATGGGAGAAATCATAGTGAACAACAGGAAACATGCAGAGTTGCTTACAATCAAATAGATGAAAAACACATACAAAAAACCTAGATAATAATCATGAACAAGCTTAATATTGAATTATGAACTGTAAAGGAACTTACAAAATGTGACATTACGAACCTGGTCAAGCGCACAAGAAAAAATATCCTGGACATGACCCTCGTTGACAAGTTGTATTGCTCATGATGTAAGAGGATTTGTACCTGCACTGCCAAGTCAATCAAAATCCATCATTATCTATACAATAAATACAAGTAATTGATGTAGTATTTTTTACTCTAAGATGCATTCTTATGATAATGTTAGAACATATGTTGAAAATGTCAAAACATACCTCAATAAGCTCCTCTTCGTTTCAAGAACAATTTATTGAGTCGCATGAACTTGGAACAAGCCTCCCACGATCTGAAAGAGTAGCAACTAAGTCAACAGTGACTTTTTTGTTGCTACGCTGGATCAAGGGAGGTTTGCTCCAAGATTAAATCGCTCCAATAAATTATTCTCTACTAAACAGGGCCAACCACGTGAAGGTGGAAGCTCTTATGGCCCCTCCCCCCCCCTTCACATCACTCTCAATTCCCCAATACCCAATCTATATTTCATTTTTTACTTTCATGAGCATAAAAAAAAATATTCAATAACTAATAAAAAAACAATTCAACAAAAAGTACGCAAGGAAACATTGCAATTAATGCTTGACATAAAAATAGTATGATAAATGAGTTTTTTATATAATGCAAAAAACGTTCCAAGTATGGTAACGTTTGCCTTATAATAATACAATATTTTACATTATCGAATTTTCTTTTTCTTCTTCCTATTTCTAAAGCTCCTAATTACATCATCAATATCATCATGCTCTGCTCCTATTTCGTGCCTTTCGACCCGCACTGCTGACCTAGTTGCGTAGTCACGATGTCTGGTCTCATCCAGTGATGGGGCATCGCCTACAAAAACAGATAATATTAAATTTTAATTGTCAGTTTTTAAATATCATTGAACTAGTTCGGTAATATTAATAAAAAATTGCAATGAGATTATTTACCTGGTGCACCAGTTGTCGCCGCTGACCTAGTTGCGTAGTCACGATGTCTGGTCTCATCCAGTGACGGGGCATCGCCTACAAAAAAAAATAATATTAAATTTTAATTGTCAGTTTTTAAATATCATTGAACTAGTTCGGTAATATTAATAAAAAAAATTGCAATGAGATTATTTACCTCGTGCTCGCCTGTCGCTCGCTAATTTAGTTATATTTAATAATCGGTCCTTATCCGTTCGTACGGTATCGCGATAAAAACAACAATATTAAATTTTAATTGTCAGCTTTTAAATATCATTGAACTAGTTCGGTAATATTAATAAAAAAAATTGCAATGAGATTATTTACCTGGTGCACCAGTTGTCGGCGCTGACCTAGTTGCGTAGTCACGATGTCTGGTCTCATCCAGTGACGGGGCATCGCCTACAAAATAGATAATATTAAATTTTAATTGTCAGTTTTTAAATATCATTGAACTAGTTCGGTAATATTAATAAAAAAAATTGCAATGAGATTATTTACCTGGTGCACCAGTTGTCGCCGCTGACCTAGTTGCGTAGTCACGATGTCTCGTCTCATCCAGTGACGGGGCATCGCCTACAAAAACAGATAATATTAAATTTTAATTGTCAGTTTTTAAATATCATTGAACTAGTTCGGTAATATTAATAAAAAAAATTGCAATGAGATTATTTACCTGGTGCACCAGTTGTCGCTATTGGGACTGTTGCCCTGTCTTCCTCTCTGGTGGTAAGATCCTCAAGGGAAACATTCTCTGTCATTTAAACAAAAAACTTTATAAGGACAACCATCAAGGTATAATTAGAAAAAATTATAAGTGGAAATTAATTACCGTCACGGCCCTCACTGATAGTAGCATTGTCGGCCTGGTCCCTACTACAATGATCAAGTTGCACGTGAGGATCATCTACATTTGGCTCTAAAACTGGGTTATTTGCGTCGTCGGTAGTGTTGCTCCCATGATTTAAACAAAGTTGTTAGAAATTAAATTTATGGATGAAAACAAAAATATTGAAAGGTTAATGTTTTACCTTATCAGGCATTCTGGATCTTGGGACCTGCCCCAAGCTTATGCGACGTTCAACTACGGCTTGATAGCCGAAATGGAAAGCGATATTTTTATCTTCCTCTGTTGTTTCTGTTCCGAAGTCATCACCCTACATTACATATGTCTGTTTATTTTTAATCATATTTGATAGGATTACAAAAACGTTGGAAGGCGATACAATTAATTATAAGATGTTTAGCTACTTAATTACAATTCTTGCGGCTAATTTCAAGTAGCCGCCCTGGCCTAGCTTGTGATGGCCCTTTTTTCAATCCTAGCTTTGGTTGCCTTTGAGGTGTCAGGCAACCTAGCATCAAAATATTGAAGTCAGATATGACGTAGCACACTTTTATTTTAGACATAAAGAAAATTAAATCTATTGAATTAAAGTTGTAATTTACCTTGCGGGTCCAGTTGGCATTTTTCCTTCTTTCTTTGCCCTTTTCTCTTTTCCATCATGGATGAGTGCTCTCCACTCACTCTCTGAAACTGCGAGAGGACGCTCATATCTAGGGTTAAATTGAAATTGCGTCCTATAGGTGTCCCTGGTATATTTCAAATATTTTCCGGCTACCTGAGCCACCGCTTTTCTGTCAAATGTGCCGACCCCAAAAAGGGCTTCTAGATAATATAGAAGTTCTTTTTTCAGGTTGGAATTCTGGGAATTCCACCCTGTACGTATGGTTGGGCCAAAAATTACCAACGCATGGCTCTCCAGAATCCTGTAGAACTCATTGCTTCCTACACAGAATAAAACCAAAAGAAAAAGAAGATATTATCATTAATTTAAAAATAAAAATCATGATAAATATGTTTTAGATAAAGTACATGAAATAGTTAAAATATTAAAATTTACCCGGGAGTTGTACATGCTTTATAGGGACACCCTCATCGTTCACCAACAACGTGCCATTAATGGTCCCTGTGGAGCTGACACGTGTAGCTCCAGGAAACGCAATAATGTAGTTGGCCATATCAGCCTCATCATTGCCAACACGTTCAGCGGTTGGCTGGGTGTCTGCTTGGACAGGGTGTGTTTCTTGGCTAGCACCTAAAGGAGTAGAAGGTGTATGAGAGGGTTGTTGGGAAATATCTTGCCCTTGTGTCCCACTACCACCAACACCGGGTTCAGCAAGTGCCAGAAAACGCTACATACAAAAGAAATTTTTGTTAGTTTAGTCAATGTAAAAATTAAAAATCAAACTATCACAATTCATCTCATGCAAAACAAAAAAAATATCCTTTTGACTTTTTATTATTACTTGATATGTTTCTAGCTGGCTCATAAGTTTTTTTATCCTCTCTTCTGTTTCAGGTGTTTGAGGCGCGTCTATCAAAGTATTAAATTCTGACCTTGCATCTCGTGCCTTTTTTCGCAACAAGAACACTGGAGATAGGGATGAAGAAAGCTCTTCCTCAAAGAGGGAATCATCAGGCGTACCATGGCTAGGTGTCTGTATATTTGAACAAAATTAATATTATTTCAATTATGTAAATAACTAAAATACTTGAAGATAGAGCAATGCTGGCACTTTACATGTTCTTCCGCTAGCCTCTTTCCGCGATCATCCCGTCTCTGGGTTGTTCCTGCACTGCTCTCATCAGTCTGCCACATTGCAATAAAATTATAAATGTAAAAACTTGAAAACAATATCTAACTTGAAAACACAAAATGAAAACTGAAATAATTTCTAATAAGACACCGAAAGACAGAGTTAGAGTTTCAAATATGCCTTGCATTGAATTCAGCCTTGGAAACATGTCATTGCACATTAAGGCAGCCAAACAAGAGACGAGTTGACAATGAAGACCTTATTGAATATATTGTTGGAGAAACTTCTAGTAAACTTGTTGTGAAGACCTTGAGGACATTTTTGGAGCAACATTGTTGAAGCTAATGGTATAGCATTGTTGGAGACGATCTTGAAGGGCCTTGAAGTGAAGCTTTTGGAGCAACTATTGAAAAATCCTTAGAGCATTTAAGGCACTTTCTATCTTCCATCACCTTTTTCCTTTCAATATCCTTTAAATGATTTTGTTGATATTTAATGTTTGAAATCACATTATAATTCCTTGATTATATGTGTTTGGGGACTTTCCCTTTCAAATTACCCAAAAATACCCTGGCAATTTTATCTTCAGGATGCATGTCTGACCCTATTGTTCAATATTTTGATTGATAGTAGTAAACATAGAGAGTTAGGGGGTTCTTGACTTGGTTTGGTTGGGCCATTAGATCCCTAACATCTACTAGGGAGAACCCCCCTTGAGTTGGAGGAGAGCTAGCCCAAAGTGAAAAGAGGTTGGTGAGGTGACAATGGGGCTATTGAATTACACATGGTATCACACTTTAGCTTTAGGACTTTATCTTGAGAAGTGCGAGATTTTGCTACATCAATTCTCAAATTGTTTACAACACTATTGTTAAGAACTAATAAGAAGTGATGTTGAGGGGTTTTTGGGTATAAGAAACAATACCATTTAAAAACTAGGGTTCTCAGTCTTTGGCATTCCTTCACCTGGGCCTAGGGGCACACTAGAATAATTTCACACTAAACCATGCAAACTTAAAAGTAACTTAACAGATCCATAAAGTAATAATAATTATAATTCCTAATTTCCTATTGTACGATATGATGCAAATTATTCAAACATGAAGCAATGAAGACATGTAATGTTTGAATTTCAAGATTGATGAACCAATACAAGAAGTTAGAAACTACAACTTTGATTCAATACTCTGTGTCCTAACTCCAGGAAGGAATCTAGTTTGTAGTACAAAACATGCATCGTGTATTATCAATTCTTAATTGACAACAACTAAAGGTCATCTACCTCATCAATTCCTTCCCAATTTGTGTTTTTATGTTATATTCCTTATAAAAGTGTCAAATTTCTCTCAAAGTAAGCAACCACTGAATAAAATAAAAAATAGTTGAGATATGATCGAGAAATGGTCATTTATTTCTTGAAAGGATCTTCACAATTTCTTTGGTTGTTTTTCATCTCAAGAAACAAGAAATGACCTAAGAAACTATCGTGATGTAATATAAGAAACAACACGGTGCAATGGCCATTTTCAAAGCCAAATGACGTCCATTGAGGACATGGCCTTTATTTGGTTCCTGTTTCATAGGAGTTTCGGGTAGAAATGGAACTTTGTTGTACCATTTCCAATAGTAAAAAGGGAAAACCTTCTTTTTCCATGGGAAATAATTTACCTTTCCTTTTCAAGATAATCTAATGGGAAATAATTTACCTTTCCTTTTTCAAGACAATCTAAATCACAAAAAATATGAACTATACTGCACACATTCTTGGATAATGTGAAAGTGGAAAAGGAATACCCTACACAAGTGATGCACACATGTACATTTGAACACTAATAGATTTTTGTAGTTGAAATGCAATGCTTGTTTTCATTTAAAGGTAGGGTTTTTAAAGCAGAGAGAAATAATGGCTGCCAAATTAATAAGCGTTTCTTTGGGAAAAATTTAAATCTTGTATTGGGTGATGAAGATAATAGAGGGTATTGAATCTTGATTCTTGACATCTAGAGAGAACCCTACAGCCTAACACAATCCAATGGAATTGACCAAAAAATCCCAAATAGAGTCAACTCATTGTAGGAGGAAGGGCCCTGCGTAAGAACTTACCATTTTGCAAGAGCCGAAGGGCGAATGCCGAGGGTTAATGTTCGAAGGTAAACGTCGCTTCTCAAGAGCCGTAGGCGAATGCAAGGCTAATGTTGTTTCGCAAGAGCCGAGGGCGACGCCAGGCGAATGTCGAGCAAAAGAGCTTAGGGAGAATGCCGAGGCGACGTCGTTCGCAAGAGCCGAGGGCGACGTCGGGTGGCCACGGCTGCTTCCGTTGTTTTAGGAAGTAATGCGCGTGTGATATCGTACGTTAATCAACAGCACACATGTACATTTGAACACTAATAGATTTTTGTAGTTGAAATGCAATGCTTTTTTTCATTTAAATGTAGGGTTTTTAAAGCAGTGAGAAATAATGGCTGCCAAATTAATAAGCGTTTCTTTGGGAAAAATTTAAATCTTGTATTAGGTGATGAAGATAATAGAGGGTATTGAATCTTGATTCTTGACATCTAGAGAGAACCCTACAGCCTAACACAATCTAATGGAATTGACCAAAAAACCCAAATAGAGTCAACCCTACTATAGGAGGAAGGGCCTGCAGTAAGAAATTACCATTTTGCAAGAGCTGAGGGCGAATGCTGTTCTGCAAGAGCTGAGGGCGAACGTTGAGGGCGAATGCTGAGGGAAAATGTTGTTTTGCAAGATCTGAGGGCAAATGCTGAGGGCGAATGTTGTTCTGTAAGAGCGAAGGGTGAATGCACGCATGATATCAGACGTTAATGTAGCTATTGCGACGAATACGAAACAATAAAATAATTTTTATGTAGCGCGCATATAAGTTTCGAATTTTTATGTAGCGCACATATAAGTTTCGTATTTTTATGTAGCACGCATATAAGTGTCGTTATACTGACGGTGGAAAAGGCGTCGCTATTACGACGGGTGCCTCCAAACGTCACAATGGCGACACCTAGACATTGTGTCGCAGTTGCGATGTTTGGAGTCGTCTCAATAGCGACGCTTTGGGCCATGGTGTCGCAATTGCAACGTCTTCCTCCAAACGTCGCAATTGCGACACGTTTTTAAGTGTCGGTATTGCGACACTTTTCTATAGACTTCGGTATAGCGACGGTTTCGGGTGGGATGGAAAAAATTTGGGAAAATTTCTGACATTTGGTCAAAAGCGTCGGAACCAAGTGTCGGAATTTCCGCCAAATGTAGTAGTGTTAGTAAGCTTGCTTGCACAATTGCATTAATGAATCATTATACTTGAACGTGAGGAGACACATTAGATGTATATAGGATTGTAGGTGGGTTTTCATCTTGGACTTGGACTCCCTATATGATATCCAATCCCTATAGATGATCACAATTGCATTTGTAGGGTGAGCATTGAGAGCCATGGGCCTCCATTCATGCAGATCATTGATGTCCACACCATGGGATTCTTCAACACCACCATTTTCTTGTTCGTGACCATTTTATTTAAGATGATGATGCACATGGACCAGGTTTCCCCAGTTGGCCACACATTTCACTTGACACTTGGCAGTTGATCTTAAGCCTAAAAGAGGTTATGTATTTCCTATGGAGACATGGGAAGGCATATGTCATCTTCTAGCCCTCATTGATAGAGTATCAACTTGATTTTGAACCACTTGGAGACCCATTTGGATCCCACAAATCCCAAATAGGAGTTTGGAGATGTTTTGCAGCATATGGAGGTCATGACCCTCTTCATCATGATTTTTTGGGCTCTCTCTCACATTTTTAGAAAAAGAGGTCTCAATGCTACCCCTCTAGGCCTCTAGGCATGCATGACGTCAAACTTAATTGGGCTTAGGAGGATAATTTAATTAAATTTTAGAGCTATCATGGTTAGCTTGTAACCATGGGTGGGTTACTTAGCATATTAGGCATATGGATGGGATTTTTCTTTTGTAATTTGAATTCATAACTCTTGTATAAATAGGTGATACCTAGTCTCGTCCTAAACCAGCATCACTTGGATTTTCAGCCTAATTAGTGAATTCATAAATGCAATTGGAGAATATTTTCGAATGTATTTGGGATGCACTTTGATGTTTGGATCTATCGTGTTATATTTTTGGAGCTTCTAATGTTTTCTTGATGAATGGATATACTCTGCATTGTCTTGTAAGTGTTTATTTATGGTGAAATTATCTTGAAAATAATGTCAATGAATGCAATTTATTCTCATGATAATAATTCTCACTTTTTTCATTGAAAACGTTTCAAAATTTTAATCTGAGAATTTTTGCATCTGTTACTCATTGATGATGTGGAAAGAATGTTCCTAATGAATAATGATTGCATTTAAATCCACGAAAATTCACTAACTAATGCTAAATAAAGTAATTGTTGAAAGGGGTAACTAGGGCATCCTATTTTAGCCTCCTTAAAGGCAACTTTAGCTTATTATAAGCACCCATGACTCCATCTCCTAATGGTCTAGGCACTATTCAAATTCCCTTGGTTATCACAAATAATTTCTACTTCCTTTTCTCTTCTAAAAATTCATCCCTTTAAGGATAAGGAGGCCATATAAGGCTTGGTGTGAAATCTCTTGGAGGAGGAATATTTTAGTTTAGCTTAGATAGAAATCTTCCTTTATGTCTCCTCTAAAGGTGCTCAAGTTTAGGTGGAATTCCCATGGTGGATTCTCCATAAATTTTGATGCCCTAGTTGTCACATCAAGAGGGAACCCTAGAAGCTAATCCTTCAACTTGGGGATTCTTTGAAGGCCTTTTCTTTAGTACTTATTGAAGTACATTATACATTGTCTTTTCTCATATCTACCTTGACCTAAAATGAACCTGTATCTCATTATATATATCAACCTTATGTCTCGTGTAGCTATTTTTTTCCCAAGGGGTTTTTCGTGGAAAGTCATAATAGCTTCTCTCAAATATTGCACTTTTGTTAAACCTTTCCATTGAATGAGCCACCTTTCCTCTGTCCCAAGTGTTGTTCTTCCCTCTATCTTCCTCCTATTCACAAGGTCTGCTAGTTTTTGCAACAAATTTTTGGCGTTGTTATTGGGGACATGAGACGTGTGTCTTATTCCTATATGAAATTATCAATATATCCTTATGGTGACTCCATTGGAGGAACAAATCCATTTTTCCTCATTAAACGTCAAAATAAATTCTTAGAGGGTAAAGCAAGCATCTATCAAGGCATCTTTGAATTCACTCTAGCGACTCCTACATGATTGACATGTATAACCTAATAGGATGTCTTACTTTAACAAAATCCTTGTCTTGGACATCGTTGGGATCCTGTTGGGTCCTTCATTTTTTGGTAAGAAATTTTGGAAAATTTTGGTTAGGTTTTGGTCGGAAAATGGTTGCGGAGGAGATCGTCGGAAAAAGGGAAATAAAAATCCAAAACAACCATATGCCAAGAATTACTAGAAAGAGGCACATAGTGGAAATAAAAAAAGGAAGTTAAAGTGGAATTTGCAGAGGCTGCCAAAGAAGGATAGGCGCACAAAGGAAATAAAATGGCATTTACGGTAGAAATTGTACAGGTCGCCAAAGAAGGATAGGTGCACTAGAGTTTGAAGGAATTTGAGGCAATATGGACCAAATCAAGCAAGCGGGATCATGGGAAGAAATTTTATAAAATCTAAAGGGAAGATGGCAGAAAGGAGAAGATCAGAAGCTTATGCTGAAATGTTGTTGTTTTTTTATCAAAGAACTTCTTGTTGTTTCTTGTATCTCTCTCTCTCTCTCTAAATTTTATTATGTAATTTGATCCAATAGTGATCATTGCTCTCACTTATGATGAGGATAATTTATATGAAGTAATGATATTGATTTAAATGAAAGAGGAGTTGCAAGAGTTGTCTGTGTTTGATCATTGGATTGTTGAACCCCCTTTTTAAAATTTTTAATTGTGATGTAGGGTGTCTTGTGTTATTTCTGTTATTTTGTATTTTTTTCCACTTTTGAATTTTTTATGTCTCCAATTGTAAGAACTTATAAGGTGGTTGCATACTAAGCTCTTTGTGATGGGTTATTTGTTGCGTTATTCCTTAATACCATCATATAATACCTTATTTTTTTAAGTCTCAGCACACCTCGGGTTAGACACATCTCTTTCCTAATAAGGGAGGTGAAAATGACGGTGATTTTCTAGACTATGGCGGGTTATTTTGTCGACAATCTGTGTCAGAACCCAAGGCCTACCTTACTTTAAATTTTAAGCGTAACGTTGTCAGGACCATGAGTACTATGAAGGGATCTAAACCATGGTATCGAGGATCCTTAGAGGAGTTTTCTGGCACGAGCAGGTTGATCGATTTATTTTCCAGCAAGCATAGCTATGCCAAAAGAATTTAGAGTGGGTGAAAGAGGAATTTTTGTACATTGAACATTATTGTAACCAATACGAAATATTTTGTTGTAAGTTCATTGAATAACTTCATAATTGGTTGCATCGGTTGCAGAAAAAAGGGGGAGATGGAAATATCCTTATATATCCTCGTACCTTTACTATTGTTGATTTAAATGAGTTGCATAGGCTAGGTACGAAACTAACAAGAGTTGTTGAGTTGCATAGGCTAGGTACGAAACTAACAAGAGTTGTTGATTTCTCAATACACGAAACCCTAGAGAGTTATATTATTGAATTTGTTGCAAAAGATCATTTATATTTTTCCAAAGATGAAATTTTTTTCAGATACAGGTTGTGGGGGAGGTTGTTGAAGGAAATCCCCCAATGGATTAAAGTTTTGATGGTAGAAGAAAATTTGTTACAATTTCAAGGACATAATATGGCAGCGTAAAACTATAAGTATCGGGGGTAGGATTTACGGGAGTATTGTCACCTGGCTACGGAAGTTGAAGATGTTGTTACAATGGATGCAGATGAGTTGCAAAGGGATGAATATTTGAGATCACAAAAAGGGCATGGAGACCTGATTAATTAAGGGATAAATTTTGCGTGAGATTTGAAGGCGGCAAAGGGAATTACACCAAATAGGAGAGGTGTGGAGTAGTCCAAGGTTATGAGTAGGGGGGACCAAATAGTTTAGAGTTGCAACAGATGGAGGGTAATGACAAACTGGTTTTTGGCCAAATAGGAGGTTTCAAAAACATTGTCATAATATATATGGAAGGAAGTACCTAAGATCTCCATGTTCTAGAGGGAGTAAATACGCTAGATGGATCAAGGCCTACAGTTGGAATCATAAACCAGAATATCCCTTCTAATGAAGAAATGAATTTTGTGATGAGGAAATGGTTTTTCAAAGATGATGTGTCTCCTATAAGTAATACTTCATTTCCCAACAGCACAGGTAGAACCTTCCCTGACCTTCCCCTGGTACCTTATCAAGATCTTGGTAATTTTATTTCAAAGCTATCTAAAGATATAAAATTTTGGAAGGTTTATAGTACATATACAACTTGTACTTCTGGTAGTGGTGGTAGTAGTTCTCACTCAAGTTCTTCCAGGTATTCACAACCTAGTTCGCAATGGTTTATACTCATATCACCTGGTCAATATAAAATGGATGGTAACATAACAAGTTCATTCACTCAATACCTTGAATTTTCAAGATGAGGGAGTGACGACGTTGAACAACACTAGTTTTTGTGTGAAGAAATATGGAGGGGTAGAAAAATTCTTGATGCTACTAAACTTATTGATTTTCAGACTTCCCTGAGAGAGAGAGAGCAATCAGGTCATTTATTAAATGGTATTTTATGCATCAAAATCCTACCGTTGATGTGGTTTAGCAAGAATTTGTTCAAGAGTTCAAACTTCCGTAGACAAGTTAACAAGGATTTTCTGAGTTGTGGGATATTAAAAAACCTGAAGGGGAAATTGCATGGGAGATGATGCAATGATTTAAGGGTTCTATTGGTAAGATAAGTTATCTTATTGATCCCAACCACCAGCGAGACTGGTTTATTAATGCCTTGTTTCCATTAACACTAACACCTTTAACTCAATAGAAGATTGATACATTGTAAGATTCACTTGATCAAGCTACAAATATTAAATCTATGGAAAGGTATCCTCACGAGCACAAAGGAGGAGATACTTCTAGTGATCCTGCCCTTATTGGACTACAAAATCATATTATTGAATTGACAGAGAAACTAAAATACATGCATTCTACATGACCTTTACCTTAAGTATGGTATAATAATTGTCATTTTGAGGTTTACCATGCCATAGAATGTCTAAGGTTGCAAGGTCTAGGACCATCCTCCATGCCTATATGACCAATCCCAAATTTGTCTATTGGTGGATTTTCACAAGTCAACACAAATTCCTTGTATCAAGGTCGTACTCAATTCCATACTTTCCCCAATTGGCAAGGCACATCATCGGCTAAGTATTGTGAAATATGTCGTATGTATGGACACCGCCCTCATCTCTGTCCTATTTTTCATAAATATTCAAATGTTCCAAATAATTTTTTCTATGACTTTTGTGGGTCACTGACTCATCATACCGATCATTGTATAGCTTTGGATGCTTTGGCTGAGCGGCTTGATTTTTTTGGATTTAGAGTGAAAGAAACTCCTCCGGGGCAGGGAGGTGGAGGAACAAGGGGGGAAGAAATGGAGGAAGAGGTAAAATCAGTGTTGAATCACAGAAGGACATGTTTCCCATGATTGTTTATTACCCAAAAGGCCTCGGTATTCTCAATTCAGAATAACCACACATGCAACAGAGGACTGCCCTCAATTGATCGCTAGGTAGGAAAAGTATAATTAACAGAGAGGAGAAAAATTAATTAATGTAGAGCCTCGGGAACCTAAACCAATTTGTATGATAAATATTAATATAGTTACTAGAGGAGGAAAAAAACTAGAGTGGAATCAGGTTTCCCTGAATGACCAGTGGTAATTAAACCTACATCACCTAAAATATTCTATGACTCTAACCAGTAGAAAGAATATTACAAATATGAAACAAAATTTTTAAAGTAGTTGACATTTCCTTATAACCCTCAAACGGGAAAACCAAAACAATTAAAATTAAAGAGTTTTAGGCTCCCTCAAGATATAACCTACCTATAATATAATGATTTAAATTATTTTTACAGATTATTTGTGATGAGAAGTTGCTAAGGAAATTGTGAAAAAAAACTTGAGATAGACCTATCTCTGGAAAATTTCTTGAGAGGCATTCTGCTAGGTCCCTATAATACTAGTGTATCCCCCTGTTGGTATTTTTAGTGTAGTCCCCTTATTGTTATTTTTGTGCCCATTTAGTCCTAATATTGTTATTATTGTGCCCCACAGAAGCCCACTATTGTTATTGTTGAACCCTTACATTGTTATTGTTATGTCGGCTAAGATTATATTGTGACCCTTTGGACTCCTATATATAGAAAGGAGGTTTTTTCATTGTCTCATCCAAGAATTGTTCATTTATGTAATGTAAAGGATGTTTCCCCATCAAAGTGGATAATTTTAAGTCGTTGATCTATCTTTTCTTCTATTTTGTGATCTAGTTGCATAACATTTGGTTTAAGAGCTTTGGATTCTAGGGTTTCACTATTGCAAACAAGTCATTGTGGAATTTTCGTTATAAATTTGTTTCTATGAATGTTAAGAAGATTAAAAAAAACCCATTTGAGCCTAGATCCTGAGGAACGTCGTGTAAAAATTTCAGAGGTTGTTTCGCAGTATTTTCAGAGATATGATTTTTGGAAGATAAAGTGTTTTCAAGATCCATAATTTCATCTCAAACAGGTGACCAACGTAAAATTGTCATAACTTTCGTTTCAGGCATTAGATTCGAATTCTATAAAAAGTGGACGAAATCACACAGACTTTAGTTTATTTTATATCGATTTGAGAGCCGAAGGAAAAACAAGTGACATATGGCATGTCGTACAAGTTCGATCTACTGAACTAGTCCATCATTAGGTCATTTTGGGATATTGGAAATAACTTTTCCTTAAAGAATCCAATTCAGGTCTAACCTATGGCATTGGAACTAGGACTTAGAGGGTTACTACAAGACCTAAGTTCAAATCTTGAAGATCTGAAACCATAAAGATAAATTAGGTTCACTACATACCTCCTAAAAAGCTAGAAAAAGGTGTGTATTCGTTTATTTTAATTGCATAAGATTTTTTTGAATTGATTCCAAGGGCATATTAAAGCATATATATAATTATTGGATTCTAAAATTCCTCCAAAAAATAATTCCACACCCATTGATCCCTTATAAAAATATTCTATGATGCATCAAGAGGAAGAATTTCAGCATGATATATCAAAATTACGGGACCAAGTGCAACAAATTTCGATCTCACAAAGAGAAACCAAAGGTGAACTAAAAGGTGACATGGATGGTTTAAAAGGTGACATGGATGGCTTAAAATTAGACATGGAAGCTAATATGGATGGCATGGAAGCTAAGATCGATGGTATAGAAGCAAAACTTGAAGGTTTGAAGGAAGGTTTGACAAAATTGGTACAAGAAATGCTTCCTAATGGTGAAAAAGGTAGTAGAGGAAACTCGTGACGAGAAATTAATAAGTGTTCATCATGATTTCATAAACTCTAACTTTGGATTGAAAACCCACCATATTCCAAATATCTATATGAGGAAGTTTGATGGAAAATAACATGGATACTACAAATGGAGCAATACTTTGAGCTCCATAATGTGCAACCCACACACAAGGTACACATTGCAACTTTATATTTAGAACAAAATCAATTTGTATGGTATCTATGGCTTTTTTCTCGTAAAACACTTGTTAATTGGTCAATTTTTACAGAGGAAATGATAGCACATTATAAGGATACAAAGAACAACACCTTATTTAGCCAAATGATAAATATCAAACAATAGGGTTCAATGATGGAGCACATTGAGGACTTCCAAAAATCGAATATAAGGGTAAAAGATATTCCAGAGGAACATAGGATTTATGTCTTCACAGGGACTTTAAAGGATAAAATCCAACATCAGGTTCGTCTTTGGGAACCTGATACATTAGAGAAGGCATTCAGGTTGGCAAGAAAAATTGAAAGAGAAATTATGGCAACAAGGAAGCCTACCACTTACAACTATAAATATGGAAGTGTTGTTACTCCTAGCCATCCACAACCTACAAGGTTGACACCACAACGGTTGGAATAAAAAATAACAAAAAGGATTTGTTAAAGTTGTGATAGAAAATACACTAAAGTTCATAAGTGTGTTGAGAAGAAATTATTTTACATAGATTGTGAAGAGGAGGAAGAAAAGGAACAAGAAACTTCAAAAGAAGAGAATATACACTAGGAACTGGCCTTAGTGAAAGAAAATATGAATCCGACCATATCTTGTAATGCATTGGCAGGAATTACCACTCCTCAAACTCTCAAGATATAAGGACATATCAATAATAAAAATGTACTAATGTTGATTGATTCAGATAATACCCATAATTTTATTCATTGTAAGATAGCCAAGGAATTGAATTGCTTCATATATCCAACACTAGAGTTTCAAGTGATGGTTGCAAACGGAGGAACTATAAATTTCTTTGGAAAGTGCCATAATATCAAGAAACCATGGCGGAATATGTATTGAATAGACCAATGCTTTCCATTCCAATGGATGTTGGTAATGTGGTACTAGGAGTTCAATGGTTACAATATTTGGGTTCGATAGCTTTTAATTTTCAAGAAATTTTCTTGAATTATTTTTGGGAAGGAAAGGAAGTTGAATTAAGGGGTATTACAGGGAATCTAGGAAAGATAATAAGCTCTAATGGCATGATAAAACTTATAAATAGATAACAACAAGGCGTAATTTCACAATTATTCTCACAAGAGTTTCAAACATCGAAATCATATATTTCTCCAGATCTCCAAAAAGTCTTGGAAAATCATTCCAAGGTATTTGAGACTCCAAAATGCCTCCCACCTATTCATGATCATGATCATGATATTCATTTGTTTCCTGGAAGTGTTCCTCCAAACATCAGGCCTTATAAATATCCCTATGCCCAAAAGAGAAAACTTGAACGTATAATTGCAAAAATGCTAGAGGTCGGTATAATTCAACCTAGTCAAATTTCTTTATCTACTCCAGTAGTATTAGTGCACAAGGATGGATCATGGTGCATGTTTCTGGATTATAGGGAGCTCAAAAAGCTCATTATTAAAGATAAATTTCCCATTCCTGTCACTGATGAATTATTGGATGAATTAGATGGAGCAATTTACTTCACCAAGTTGGATATTCATTCAGTATATCATCAAATTAGAATGAAGATTGAAGACATTTCAAAAACAACATTTAGAACTCATGGGTCATCATGAATTTTTGGGCATGCCTTTTGGCCTTATCAATGTACCTTCTACATTTCAAGGGTTGGTGATTTCAATTTTCAAGCCCTTCCTTATAAAATTTGTGTTAGTGTTTTTTGATGATATACTAATTTATAGCAAGCCTTGGAACGATCATGTTCAACATGTTGACAGTGTGATCAAAATATTGGAGGAGAAACAATTCTATGCAAAAGCCTCCAAATGTTTCTTTTGGAGTACAAGAGGTGAAATATCTGGGTCATATTGTACCTTATTATGGTGTTAAGGTGGAACCTAACAAAATTAAAGCCATTAAGGAATGGAAAATCCCCACAACCATAAAGCATATGCGAGTATTTCTCAGGTTAACAGGGTATTATCGCAAGTTTTTAAAGAATTATGGGAGAATAACAGCTCCTCTAACAACATTACTGAAGAAAGATGCATTTTCTTGGACTACAGAAGAAATTAAGGCCTTTGAAAATCTTAAAGAGGAAATGCTCCAAGCACTGGTCTTAGCTACACCAAACTTCACAAAAACCTTTATTGTGGAATGTGATGCCTCAAAAAATGGAATTGGTGTTTTTTTTATGCAAAAAGGAAGACCCATTACTTTTGAAAGCCACCCAATAAAAGGAAAGAATTTACATAAATCTATTTATGAGAAGGAAATGTTGGCAATACTACATGCACTAAAGAAATGGTGACCTTACCTAATGGGAAGAAACTTCAAGGTAAAAACATATCATGATAGTCTTAAATACTTTTTGGAACAAAGACTATCTTCAAAAGAGCAGCAAAAATGGGTCACAAAGATGCTGGGTTACGGCTTTGAAATCATCTACAAAAAAGGGAAGCTAAATGTGGTTGTAGATGCAGTCTTAAGAAAGGATGAGGATGTGGAAGTAGTGTTTTGTGCCATTTATACTATCCAACCAGATTGGATAACCGAAGCAAGGGAGGAATGAAAGAATGATGAAGAAGTGTGGAGACTCATTCAAAATTTGCAACAAGGTCCTAGACATCTGATACATTTAGTTGGAAAAATGATTCATTATGGTACAAAGGTCGCTTATATATTTGTAAGGATTCCCAACTAAAACAAAATATTCTTTTGGAATTTCACACCTCTCCCTTAGGAGGACACTCGTGATTTTTAAAAACTTACCATAGGGTCAAGAAATATTTTTTTTGGGATGGCCTTAAATATGGAATTCAAAATTTTGTGGCAGAATTTTTGGACTTCCAACAAAACAAAGTTGAGACAATTAAGACTGCGGGTCTACTACAACCTTTATCCATTCCAAGTCAATGCTAGGAGGATATTTCAATGGATTTTATCATAGGTTTACCCAATTCTGAAGGAAATATTATCATCATGGTGGTAATTGATAGACTTACCAAGTATGAACACTTTTGTGCATTATCTCATCCATTTAAAGGCAATATAGTTGCTACTGAATTTATGGAAACAATTCACAATATACATGGAAACCCAAAGAATATTGTAAGCGATAGAGATACCATTTTGACTGGAAATGTTTGGATGGAATTAATTTCTTGTTTGGGTACTCAGCTACCTCATAGTTCATCTTATCATCCTCAATATGATGGGAAAACTGAGATAGTGAACAAATGTTTGGAAGGATATCTTCGTTGCTTTGTATCTGATAAACAAACACAATGGGTCTAGTGGTTACCTCTGAATGAATGGTGGTATAACAATTCCTTCCATACTGCAACAAAAATGACCCCATTTATGGCACTTTATGGATATAATCCACCATCCATCACATCATATTTAAGAGAAAATTCTAGGTTTCAAGTAGTGGAAGATCACATCGAGCATCAACAACAAGTTCTCCAACTCTTAAAGGATAACCTCAATTTGGCGCAAAATCGAATGAAACAATAGGTAGAAGAACATCATGGCAGAAGAAGTTTTGATGTAGGAAACTGGGTATTTTTACGATTACAACCATACAAACAAATGTCCCTCAAGCAAGCCAAGAAGGATAATAAATTATCACCAAATTACTAAGGTCCTTACATGGCAGTGCAAAATATTGGTACTATGGCATACAGAATGGAGCTTCCCGCATCTTCTCAAGTGCACCCAGTTTTCCATGTTTCATGCTTAAAGAAGGTTATAGGTGACAAGCTCCCAGTTCAAACAATATTTCCAGAACTTGATGAGGAATGAAAAATCATATTGGAACCTGAAGTAGTCACGGAAAAAAGAACTCGACAGTTACGAAATTGATCAATTTCAGAGTATCTCATCAAGTGGAAGAAATTACTCGTTGAAGATTCGACATGGGAGGACGAGAATTTTATATAGAGGCATCCAAAACTACTCAAGCATTGATCAGAACAATTTTTTGAAGGAGAGGGGCATGCTACGTCCCTATAATACTAGTGTATCCCCTTATTGGTATTGTTAGTGTTGAGCCTCAAAGATGTTCTTTCTTCCACCACATTCCACTCCATTTCCTTTGTCCATTATTAATCACAGGCTCAAATGATCAGTAGAATTAGTTAAAATTGCTTTAAGAATGAATATAATGACTAAATTGCTATGTTTTTATGATTTTGTCATTGTAGTACTTTTTGAACTAGATCTAGCTACAAAATGCAGACATTCTGTAGCTAGTTACCGATTCTGCAGCTGTCTTCATGTCTACGTAGGTTCCAGGTGTCATCTTGGAGAAAAACACATATGGGCGTATTCCACATCATTCCCTCATCATTTTTTGCTCTCCACGAAGTTTGAACGAAATTCTGTAGGTGGTTATGCACGTGGTAATTCAAACTAGGAGATAGACTCCCAATAGGACAAGGATAGTCCAGATGTCCTTAATCATGTTACGAGACCACCATCAGAGTCCTAGTTCGATTTTAATTTGGAAAGACAATTATCTCTAGGTTATCTCAAGACAGCTATGTAATTTTGATTATAAATATGGCTCGGGAAACCGAGGGACTAGGTTAGATTTTGTATTTGACTGCTAGATTTCAGAAGTACGAAAACACTGTTTTTAAGTAATTTCTCTCTAATGCAAGAAGTATCACTTTATTGAAAGCACTAAGTCAATCTTGAAGTAGATTTTGCGTGCTACTCCGGTGGTAGAGGGCCCCTGCCTCCTGAGCAGCTTTGTTTATACGGTTTAGATAAGTATTTTAGTCTCGTTTTTTTCATTTCTAGCTTAAGCACATTTCTGAAGTTTATGTTTGTTTACATTAATCATCACGGCTAAAATTACTCTTATAAACTCTTCCAAAATATCATCACGATGAATAAGGCATAGCTGTGGTGTTGTAGGTTTTAGTTGCATTTCCTTTCGAATTTTATGATTTATGCTTGTTTACACTAAGTGTCACAGCCGGTCTTACTCCTACAAACTCTTCCAAAACATAATTAACAATGAATAAGAAACAACTGTGGTATCTTAGATTTTAATTGTATTTTCTTTCAAATCTTATGTTTATGTTCAATTGCATAGAATAATATAGCTAGAATTGTTTTTACAAACTCTTCCAAAATATCATTCACATTGAACAAGATGGGCTGTAGAATTCCAATAGACTAGCTGCATGTTAGTTTAGTCATAACACTCCGGAGGATGATTTCATTTAGTTCAGCTCTGTCACTACATTTCAAGTTTGATGATGGCATTTTAATTTAACTCTATTCACTGTACTTCAAGTAAATTAGTTGCACTCTAGTTTAGTCTTAGCTCACTGTATTAGCATTCCAGTTTAGTTGTTATCCATTGCATTTTAAATTGTATTAGTTGTTAAATTTAGATACCATGGTCTTCATTATTTACAAAAAATTCTTTTGTTCCAACCTCATATTAATACATAATCATCTGGACAAAAGCTAGTATCAATCTAAGGCCTGGAGTATTTTGCAACCTTTTACCATTTCACAAATAAGCCTTTTCTCAAGGAATATTCTAAAAAGAAACCTATAACTTTTGAGTGAGGCCTAGTGAGGCTAAATTGAGTTGCAGAATAGAATTAGAAGTTAGTTTAGAGAAAAAATCTTATTGTGCTACAAATGTTCTTTTCCAAATATGTTCCAATAAACCTTTAACCATGGATGAGATGTTGTAACATTGTAAGTTGATTGTTTATTTAGGAGAACTTCATTCACACTTAACTTGTCCATTTCTCAAGCTCTTCCAACACATCTTTAATGAATTAATTGGATAAGTTCAAGCTCATGTTGTGATTTATTTCCTTGCAATGAAGTCATTATCAAGCTTTGCATTTGTTGTTTGCCAGCCATAGTTTAGGCTTTGTTCTGTTTTAATATTTGCATTTGTTGTTTTCCATCCATAGTTTAGGCCTTGTTCTGCTTTAATATAACCAATAGTTTCTTTTCACCAGCGTTTAGTTCTTTCCCTTTTCAAACATAAAACCATAAAACCAAAAACATTAGAAAACACTAAACACAACGTAGTGAGAAAAAAATACCTAGGCACATATAGTGCACCACACTTCAGCAGTTTACTAGCCCTGGTTGACAATTAATGAACTCAATTTAGGAACACTAAGTTGAGCACAAACAATTAGTGTAGTCCCCTTATTGTTATTGTTGCAGTCCCCATATTTTTATTATTGTGCCCCATAGAAGCCCACTATTATTATTGTTGTGCCCTTACATTGTTATTGTTATGTCGTTTAGGATTATATTGTGACCCTTTGGACTCTTATATATATAAAGGAAGTTATTTCATTTGTATCATCCAATAATTGTTCATTTATGTAATTTAAAGGAGTTTTCCCCCTCAAAGTGGATAATTTTTAAGTCATTGATCTATCTTTTCTTCTATTTTGTGAGCTGGTTGCATAACACATTCCAGACGTGTTTAATGAAACAAGAGGAGAACAAAAGAGAATTTTATGTCGATGCTTATATGGTGGGATTCCATATCAAGGACTCTATGCTAGATTTGGGATATGATGTTAACATCCTACCAAGAAAGACTTGGGAATCCCTCACGAAACCAAAGTTGGAATTCTCCCAAATCAATTGTATATGGCCAATCAGTATTGAATTCTTCCAATTGGTAATCTGGAGGATGTTGAAGTGGATGTTGCAGGAGTAAAAACATATGCATATTTTGAAGTGATAAATATTATGAGATATAAATACCCCTATCCTGCATTATTGGGGATAGATTTGGATTTCAAGAATTATGTTATTATTGAGCTTAAACGGGAGACAATGAATTTTGAGGTAGATGAAGTTAGTGTGATTTGACCATTGGATCCTTACCAAGGTCCCGTACTTATAGAAATTGTAGATGACAGAGAAGAACTTTGTCTCCTGGACCAGATATATCATCTCACTACAGGGAAAATAGAATATTATATTAATCCTACAAATGATGGTTCTATTAGTTGGAGGAGAATTCAAAGCATATAGGTTGGTTTAGATGTTGCATGGGATGACTTACAATAAGGAGATCATGAGTTACATTCTATATGATGCGCAACTATCTATTTTGGTGTTAATTTTATTAATGAATTTGATTTCAAATTTGAAGAGACACAAAAGATTCCCTTGTTAGATGTTTCCCTTCAAGAAAAACCAACGAGGTGGTGGGGAGCTCATTGTAATAATATTCAAGGGTGGGATTCAATCAAGTCTACGTTTCTATGTCAATTTGGTGCCCCAAAGGGTTATTGAACTAGAATTCCTAAATATGAGGGATATACTAGTCCACATAAACATATTTAGAATTGCAGATTTAAGTGGATTAAAGAAGGACTTCGTGAAAATCTACGGATACATCTGTTTATCCATATTCTGGAAACATTACTGCAAGCCTGATATCTGAAGGAAGAGATGAAAGGGCAGAAAATTTCATGGGAACCAATGATAGTCCAATTTTCTAGTGATTTTTCCTTTTCAAATGAAGACGAAAATATTGCGGGAGCCTTGAAAGCAATTAAAAGAGTTTTGTTCCCCACGGAGAATCCTGTCGAGGACTCTGTTGATTAAGATATTTTTTGAACACATATATGAATCAAGGTTTTATGAAGTTTTTGCTTGCGAAAGAGTGAATATAGACCCTAATGAGGATGATTTAGAATAATTGAGGAATTTTACTTTCAAAGAGTCTAAAGGGGAACAAGATATAAATTATGTTCCTATTAAAGATGCTCTTCATCTAAAGTCATTGAAGTTACGAAAACATAATATTGGCACTGAAGAGAAACCTAATATAGTTTCTATTAGTGATTATTGGGATGATTACACAACAAAAGGAATTTTTGACGTGTTAAAAGAATATGAAAAATATTTATCCTACCTCAGTTGCAAAGCTCAAGAGGATTAAAGAAGACTTAGGGGAAATGAAAATTATTATGAACCTAGATTTAAGACCTGTTAAACATTGGCCTTATAGATTCAATCCTAGAGTAAAGGAGAAAGTAAATAAGGAAATATGCAATATGTTAGCAGGTAGCCTCATTTTTCCCATTGATGAAGTTGAATGGATCAGTCTCATTTCAATTCAGGATAAGAAAGATTCTAATGAAATTCGAGTATATGTGGATTATCAAAGCCTTAATAATGTCTATGTTCGTGATCCATTTCCTACTCCCTTCATTCATGAAGTATTGGACAATGTTGTTGGAAATGAGGCATATTCCTTAACAAATGGTTTTTTAGGATATCACCAAGTGCACATTAGAGAGGAGGATAAGTGCAAGACTACATTCACAACTGAGTGGGGTTCCTATGCCTATCATGTCATGTCATTTGGCTTCAAGAATGCTTTTTTTTTTCTCAATAATTGTTATTGCAACCTTCTGAGAGTATATTCATAAATTTTTGGAATTTTATATATATGACTAGACTGTAACAATATTTTTAAAATTCATTCAAATCTCTTGTAGGTGATGTTTGATTGTTTTCAACAATTGAAAATATATTTAAATTTGAAAAAGTGTATTTTTGTTGTCCCATTTGGTACCCTACATGGAAACATTGTTTAAAAGGATGGAGTCATTAAGAAGGAAAGACAAAATGCTTGGTGTGACCAACACATAGATAATAATTCCTTCTCTGTTGGCCATCAGTTCTTTCTCTATGAAAGCATATATTTGAAGCATCGGGGAAAGATACAAATGCACTAGTTATGGAATTTCCTTATTGTGTAGATACGAGATTTAGGAGTTTTCAAGCTCACGCAATTGGATGGAGTTATTTTTTCAAGATGGGTGAATGACACACACATGAAACCTTACTATGGCTAATAAATTTTTTTGGTACTTGTGAATCTCTGAAAGGAGTTCAGTAGGATTGATTTTGTCATGTTAATTTTTTATGGTTGTTGTGATAATTAGTGTATTTGTGTTAGTTTGTTAGTTTTGGTTAGTTGTCACCCACTGCAACTGATTGTGGTTGGGGGGAAGCATGTGTTAGGTGTCCTATTTGTCTAAGTCAGTCATAATTAGCTGATTCTTTTTGTGTCATTATTATAATCTTTCCCCTAATACTATTTTTACATATTTGGATTGTCTATTTTCCGGCTAGGTCATCATTCCCTGTTAATTGGCCATAATTATAATACACTTTTCGAGTCATTTATGTCATTTACCGGAGTTTCGAATCCCATTCATAATTATTATACTAATTCAAACCAATTTTTGGAATTTTTCGTATTTATTATTTAACTTTATAATCATTTTTCATCTTGTCGAAGATTTATATATAGTGTGCATGTTGTAGCCACGATTCCTCATTGTGAGTGTATGCTTGGTTAAATTATTCATCTTGTCTCCTATTTCTATTCCTACTACCTCTCAACCTAATTCCATGCCTCCTTTTTACATTGTCTAATATATTCAAACTTTAGCCATGACTTGTCTCACTAAACTTGTTCTCTCTCTAGGTCCCTTAGATTCTCGCATTATGGCCATGGAGGACACTCTTGAGAAGTATGAGAAAACCAAAAGTATTGACAATGAATTGGATAATTCCTTCCACTTTCCAGTATTGAAGCCCAAAGTTTTTATGGAACCTTCAACAAACTAAGACGGTTGTGGGTCTTCCCATGTTAAACAAACTTTAGGATTTTGCAGTAGTCTACGGTGATGACTCTATGAAACTTTTTCATCTTTGGTACTACTGAAGTAGCTGATGAGGTTATTAATCTCGTTTTGAAGAAATTCCAAGAGTCTCTTTTCTCTACCCATAGTAGTTTGCAAGCTTTCAATCCATTTGTAATTTCAACATCTCCAACTTCTGATATCCATATTATTATTCCTCTTCATAGTCATTTACTGAGACTGCCAATTGTCCATTTCATTACTATGAACCCTGTTGTAACATTTTTTTCACTCCTATATTTTTCTACTAAAAATAAAATTTTCAAAATGTTTTATTTTTCACTTTTTAATAATGTGGCATAACCACTTACAACCTCACCCCCCCTAGAAAACCGTTTTTTTGTATAGTCATTGCTCCACCAAACTAACATTATGCTATCTATTCCGCTATACTTTTTCCTTTCTTTCACCAACTTATCCTCAACTATTTCATTCACCAATTTCCAATTGAATAACCACCAAATATTTCACAATAATTTTCCGCCAACATTCAAATGTTCGTTAAAACTCTCGATCATTTAATAAAGAATATTAGAACTTCTCTAAAAATCAAAACTTATTCTTATTTGTTAAGCCACTTATTCTCAGAGCTCACAATGTTTTTATAATAAGCGATTGTCAAATGAGTTTTCAGAGTTACAAAAATAATTTTCTCAGCATATTCAATTTTCCCCTGGTATTCCAATTCCCTTGTTCTTTGTTAAATATTTAGAATGAACAATTAAAAAGGAAAAGGGAAATCAAAAATAGAAAACCCTATGTCTTCTGCAATCCCTAATATATATGAATTACCATTGGTGGAATAATATTTCAATGTTGTAGAAACCAAGTGTGAGTTAGACCTCTATGAACTACACATTTGGGATTTCCAAAGGTTTGAAGATTCCGGTGATGAATTTAACCTCTGAGAATCCATGCTGCCACAGTTTATCTTTCCCCAAACTCATAATTTCCATGAATTCATCACTTGGTGTGAAAATAAATATTTACCTAGTCAAAGAGAAGTTGTAGCCGGGAATGGTGAACCCTTGTTTTACATAACCCCAGACTCTATCCTCCAAGCATTGAAGATAAGTGTTCCTAGTTCCTTGCATGTTCTCTCAATTTAGTCCTTATTGTAAATTTATCAAAAAATTACTTTCTAGAAGAGAGCTTTTATTTTTTAGTCTTTCCTACCACAAGGAGTTGAACTACCTCTTCATAATCCACCTTACTCTTGATCCATATTTCCTGAAATATGCAGACAAATTATTTCAATGCTTTGTTATATATTAGGTTATTAGAGTGATGAATGGGTAGATGAGGTCATTTTAGGGTTATTGTCAATATTTTCATATAGAAAGAAGCCTTTTTTATTTTATTTAACTTCATCCAAATTATTTCTGATAACATTCATGAGCATTTCTTAAAGTTTGGCATTGAAAGGGAATTAAAACATCAATTTGTATTAGTTTACTTGCTCCTATACCATCAATCTTAAATATTCAAGGTGGCACTACAAAACTAGGATTTACAGGGTAAATCAAAGTCTATTATTCACTGGACTTCATTAGTTAGAAAAAACCCAGAAGAATTTTCTTTCAGTGATTTTGTAGATTATTTTTTGTATCCATCACTTTGTCTTCTCAGTAGTGATGCAGTCCCGAGATTTCAACTGAAATTAAAATAATTCTACAACTGAGTGAGGAGAAAAAATTTAGGGATTGGAATTTGTATCAGAGTTTCACATAAATTAGAGTTTATGGTTGTGAGTTACCACCATAGAAGCTACCAATGTTTCTTCCAACACAATTTTTTTCTCTAGAATTCATAAGGGACATTTTAAATGTAGATGAAGTTCATTTTTTTTCAAGGAAACAAAAAATTCAATTCAAATTAAAATCTCAAGTTGGTGCTTTCATTGCTAATACCAGAGTTTTTGAAAAAGAGATAGAAAATTTACTAGCCCAAATGAAATTTAAATTGATTTTAAGTTGTCCTTATGATCCTATGGGAAACATTTCAGCTGTCAGACTTGAGAAAAAGTCTGCTCCTTATATTCATGTTTCAAAGCTAGAGATTGAGTAGTTTGCCAACAGGGAAGTTTGGGAAGAGAATAATTTTCAAGGTATTTCAAAATTACAGGTACTAAGACAAACAATTTTGGAAACACCTCACCCAAAATAAAAATATCTCAAAAGGCCAAGTGAAAGAGTTTCTCCTGATAGTTCAGGGTCAAAGTTAGTAGAATTTAGAGTCTTCAAAAGAAGGAAAACTAAAGAAATAGAGGAAGAGTCATCTGAAGCCATAAATATACAAGTTTCAAAATAGTAGTGATGGTTTCAAGTGAGCTTATGTTTACATTACAAAAAATGGAATCAACAATAGCAGATCCATCTACTTCTCCTTCTTCCATTAGCCATAACATATTTTCTAGATTCTTGGAGCTAAAGAAGAAAAATGAGGCTCTAAAATCTGCTAATTACTCTCATTTTGGAAATAGACCTCATCCACTCAAAACATATTATTGTCTACATTGGATCCTGACAAAGGAAAATTTCAGGTATCTTTCCTACATCCAAAGGTTCCAGTACCAAATATTGTTGATGATTATAAGACTTCTCTATTCTCTTTTGATAAAAGAAAAAATTCGCAATATAGACCAGATATATTTACATAGAAAAAAGGGTGAATTAATATATTATTCCTTGAAAAGTTCTGCCATGGTTGTTTCTAAACTGTAGATTTCTTTGACCAATATACATTTTCATCTAAAGATTGAAAGGATTCCATATCTGGCCAAGGACATAAGGGTTAAATATTTAGAATATGTCATCATTAAGTTAGGATTAGATCCTAATCATGTTGATGTTACACATGAAATTATCAAAAGTAGAAAAATTGATATCCAAGCCTTGTGTAAGAGACTTAAGTTACCAACAATAGAGAATCCTCAAACTCAAGAGGTGTGGGAACATGAAAATGAAAAAGAAACCATGTTGCATGTGGTTGTTGAACAAAATTTACAGATGGAGAAAATGGCAACAGAAATGGAAATTTTATTAAAAGAGAAAGAGAAAAATGTTAGCACAGTAATTCCAGTAGTAGATACAAGGTTAGAAAGTAATGATTTAGTAGAGAAATTAACAAATGAAAATTTTAATTTATCTGTGAAAAATGATGAATTAGATCAGATTAAGAAATCCTTGTAGAAAGCAGAAGAAAACAAGATTAAATCGGGCAATTCATATCTTTCAGAACTACAAAAGAATTTCGAACTTACAAATCATATCGAGAATTATTTAAATGATTATATTAGTGCACAACGTTTAGCATAAGCAAAAGAGTAGATATGTTTAGATATAATTTCAGCAATTTCTGATTCCTGACCATCAATAGAAATTATTATTAAACAAGAGCATTTACTAGAGAAACTTGAAAAGGTTATTGAAGACATTAAAGAAGAGCTAGACAAAATACCTGGAGAAGCTAGCAAAATTTTGAGAGTCTTTAATTGAAAAATGAGAGAAGAGTTGGAGGAAATGGGCATTGAGGATGAGACACATGTGGTTCTTGAAGTAAAAAAATTATTAACCAAGAAAAATTTAATGTTGAAATTAGAGAAAAAATGTGAAATTTTGATGGTGTAGATCAAGAAGTTTCACAAGAAGTATGTTGTTCTTAAACAAAAGGGAATTCCCTCATTGAAATATTCTCATGGTGGATTAATTCGGGATGAATAGTATTAGAGATAATTATATAATATAGCAATAGACAAGTCCAAAATTGCTAAGATTAAAGGAATTATTAGTGGTCAAAAGTTTCTTCAAAATATAGTTGATGATTTGTTTATTTCTCATGAATTTCACCATATTTTCTTTAGTAAACCAAATTTGGAAAAGTATACGAAAGTTGATGAATCCTATAGAAGAGTAATGAAGTCTTCATGTCCAGATGAAGAGCAATGGGATAAGTTTGTTGAACTTACTAGTTGAAACAAGTTTTTCAAGGAACATTTCAGCAAGAGACAAACATTTCAGGAGCACAATCAAAAGTATGTTGATTTGGAGCAAGAAGTTAGAAACTAGATCCCTGAATCGTGTGTAGTTCCACTAAATCAATTTGAAGATCTCTATTTCGAGTAATCTTAATTGGGATTATCCAAATTATCTTGGATAAAGGTTTTTTTTATGTAAAATATGTAATAGATTATTTATTTTGTAATAATGCTATATATACTTTGTAATTTGAAGTAAGAAGGTGTTGTAGCGACTACAACCACCCTCCAAAAATTTTCCATTGCTTAGAGTTTAGAGCCTAAATTTATTTCCATGGGATCTTACCTTACACTGCCATCAGGTATTCAATATTTTGAATTATGTTTATCTTTTATTTATTATTGTGTTCACTTTCTCTTTACTTAGAAAATCTTTTCTAAGTCGCAAGCTAACCTCTTGTCTAAGACTTGTAAAACAATTTTGGGGTTCCCTCCAGAAAATTTGTAATTCAAGGAGCTAGACTTGACCTTGATGTTTAGAATTGCACAATCATGGCTGGAAGTCAGCCTTGAGCTCATAAACTACGCATTCATGACAGGAATCTCAACATTGAGCCCAGAAACTACGAATCCATCATTGAGTTCAGAAACTGCGCAGTGCACTAACTCAGGAGTTGTCAGTTCCCAGGAGCTGCGCAATCCTCCTCGGTGATGTGCATGTAATATTTCCTGGAAAAAGAAGAAAAACTAAAAAATAAATAAAAATCATCCCTAAAATTTAGGGATCTATTTTTAGTAGCCCAAAGGAAGCACATTTGTTATTTTTTGAGACTGCCGCCATATGTCGTTTTTCCCTTGATTTTTGGCATGTGCATCATAAACCTTAATTTCTCAAATCTATTAAATCACACCCCTAGAGCTCATTCTTACACTTGATCTTGGAGCTCTATCATTCCCGAGGAGATCAAGGAAACTTCGCCACAATTGTCGTCGCTTTTATGGGTGAGTTTTGCATTTATCTCCTTTAGTTGTTTTTTTCGTTTCTTTTTTTTCATTTGTCTTGCGTGAGTGTTATTTTTCTTGTTTCTTTGCATGCATGTTGGATTTTTAAATTTCTTTAGCCTAAAGAAGTTTTGTTTGAAGTTATAGTTTACCTTTTACAAGTGTCACATCGATTTCTTCATTTTTCACTAATGGTCGTCGTTGTGGCAACTCTCCTCACTGATCTCGTTCACTTCTTGTTTGTTTCATTTCTGCACTTGATTTGTCTTGTTTCAATCACACTTAGTTATATCTTCATTCAAGCCTTCACCATATCTTATATCTACTCATTTTTCACACTTCCCTTAGGAAGATATGTCTTTCCCTTGGCCAGAATTCACTTTTCTCAGCTAGCCATTGCACAATATTGAGGCCTAACCTCATATTTTGGCCTATGGAACTGCACAAATCATAGTATATCGAGGCCCCACTACGTATTTCATAGTCCCAGGCCTCAACCTTCATCCTTGGCCACATAGGTTGTGTAATGCACAATATCTCCTAGCTCACTACCTAGGCTGAACTGCGCATTGCACAGTCTTAGTCCTCAAGTTTTGACACTGGTTGTTGGGAATGCATAGTGCGCAGTCCCCTCAGCCAGTCAAACCCTCTTCCCAGTTAAAATTACACAATCCTTTGAGTCAGTTTCCTGTTGTGATGCATGAAAATGTTCTGAAAGTATTTTTTTTTTTATAACTAATATTTGTTTGTCGTTAATGTCTTTTCTTTTCCACAAGTACAACAGTTATTGAGCATTCCTCCAACAATCACTTTCACAATGGAACCTAATATAGCTTCCTCAATGGAACTATTGAAATCTAATGGGGAATCATTTTCGCAAGTTCCAAATAACTTTCCATTTTATGCACACACAATTGTTTGTAAATAAGGGATCAAAATTGACATGGAAACAAATCAAAGATGAGCTCATAAAGGACTTTTAGGAAAACTTAGAGGACCGACAGGTGTATCTTAACATCAGGCAGTCAGGGCTTTACAAGGTTTCATGCATGTATCCAGCCTTCACATGGGTGGATGTGATTAGCTGGGTTGTCTCAAACACTAGTGGGAAAAATATGCCATTGAGCAACACCATCAGGCAGAAGCTTGCTACATTTCTGGCAGCACATTTTTAGTAGATGTATCATCTTCCTGAGCTATTGAAGAACATGGAATCATTGTTTTATGCCACTCATAGCTACATGCACACAAGAGATAGCATCAAGACCTGGGTGAAGGATCCAACGAAGTTTAGACAGAAACCCACCCACATGTACAAGACAAAAGCACTCTGGAAAGCCTATTATATTTTGGTCATACTAGCTTGCGGAATATATATCCAACCAAACAAAGAGACCTTTCCAGAGGGGTGATATATCTTATTGAACTAGGTAGTGCACGAGGGGAAGTTGTTCAACTGATCATATATGTTGGCTCATCAGCTAAGAGTCCATGTGAAACAAGCTCAGAATCCACCCAAGGGACAACAAGCACACTTATGCATGTCTTCACACTTAGTGGATGCAATATGTGCACATAATCAATTTCCTGGCATGAACTAGACATGGAAACTGAGAGAAAATATTGTACATATATATTGCAATCTACTTTTGAATTGCAGTCTTCGTGAAGTCATGGAACAACTTACTGGCCACTTCATCATCCTGCTTTAGAGACTCATCTTTCAGGAGGACTCACCTTACAGGTCAGATCATATATAGAGGCAATATTAGAGATTGCAGATTATTTCACCTTACCAGATGGCACGTTGATGATAGTATTCGGCGGGCAGAAGCCACCACATATTTTTCCAAGATATGCCACCTACAAAACTTGTCATGCAAGAGTTATCTTATCATATCTCCACAGGGTTTTCCGCAGCACTACATAGGAAGAATAAGTAACCATAGACAACTCTTCCTTTCCAGGTCAAATTATAAGAGATTAACAGTCTCAAAGTCACAGATGTTGAAGGGAAAGCCATAGTCATATTTGAGTCCAGCACAAAGAGTTATAATATGTATGATTCTAGGGGAATTTGAAAAGGCCATTATGCAAGAGTATACTACAACTAGATCAACGAGATGTTTCGGTGTTGGAGGAGGAACCATGGAAGAACTATTATAACTCCTCTAGACCTCGTGAGATGATTAGTATGGCTAGGACTTCTGAGTTGTTCCGCATACAGAAAAAATTATGGAAGAAGCAGCAATAGCAGGCAATGGTCTAGTGCAGGACAAAGGAAAGAGGAAGGTAATTGACAATGTAGAAGAGGAACAAAGATGGAAGATGAAAGTAGATCCTCTCAATAAGAAAGTATCTCTGGAAATCGAAGTAAAGAGGGGAAAGAGGAAGCCAAGAGCAGAGTGAAGAAAGATAGAGAATAAATACTTAGAAGAAGCAATGGAGAGAGCACAGAGAAAAGAGCAAGAGTTGAAGGAAGAATGGGAACTTAGAAGAAGACAACAAGAGGAGAGACATAAGAGAAAAGAGGAAGAAAGGAAAGGTGCCATGGTGGAAGAGATAGAAACCATACAAGTTTAAGAGGAGATACAGGATTAGCCAACAACAGAAGGAGTGAGTGAACAGATGTAGGAATGAGAGTTTTCTAAAGAGCTTGAACATTTGATTAAATTCACGGACATGGAAGTGGGAATGGAACCGCAAGATGAGGATTTGGACCTGATGCCCAACACACCTTAGGCCACCTTTTTTTGGGTATGTGTTATATTCTCTCCATGATTAGTTGCACGTGTAGGGGGGTCACAAGGGGGGAGAGAGCCTCCCCTATATGTTGCATCGAGTGCAACATGGGGCTCATAGGGGGGGCAGTGCCCCAGGAAAAAAAAATTAGACCCTATTTTTTGGTGGGCAGACCTGCCCGTGGTTTTGTGCATGGGTTTGCACATGGTTTTGGGGCATGATGGTTTTTAGCCCCTGGTATTTTGTAGATCCGTTCAAGGGAGCTACGGTTATGTTCTGCTCCAGGGTTAATGGATTGGGGTTTATGTATGTTTTGGCATGTATATATATATGTGTGTGTGTGTGTGTGTGTGTTGTAATACTAAAAGGAATATAATGAAAAATCAAGCTAGTAGTCCCAATTTGGGATCCAGGGGAAAATCTCTGTGTATATCTGTTTTATGTTTTATGCTCTTGCTATTGTTTATTTTTTGTTTTTAAGATTCATTTATAGATCATTTCTATATAGGGTTAAAACCTACATTTGGTATCAGAGTTGTTTCGGCTTCAAGGGGATGCCTTTTCTGCTAAGGGTTTTTTTCTCAGGCCTGTGGTAGACCTTTTTCGGTGGGAGATCTGTAGTATCGATTCTTGTGGTGAAAGAAGATGACGAGCAGTGGAAAGATAGAGATCGAGAAATTTAATGGTTAGAGTTTTGAGTTATGGAAGCTCAAGATGGAGGATCTGCTGGTGGATAAAGATCACTGGATCATGGTAGATCCGGGTACTAAACCAACGACAATGTTAGATGAAGACTGGAAGAAGTTGGATCGAAACGCAAAGAGCACAATATGATTGTGTCTCTCAGATTTAGTATTGTTGAATGTATCTGGAGAAGCTACGGCAAAGGCTTTGTGGGACAAGCTAGGGACTTTGTACCAATCTAAGTCTCTGGTGAATAAATTGTTCCTGCGGAAAAAGTTATATCACTTGAGGATGAAGGATGGAAACTCGGTGAAAGAGCATCTGAACGACTTAAATACTATCGTGAGTCAGCTGTTATCTATTGATAGTAAAATCTCATATGAATATAAGTGCATTATTTTGTTGTGTTCTCTACTATATTCGTGGGACAGTCTGGTTATTGCAATAGGTAGCAATACAATTACCTTGAATTTTGATGACATTGACTCAGCCTTGCTGTTAGAGGAAATGAGACAGAGAAATATGGACGGCCAGAATGGAGATGCCTTATCTATACGAGGAAGGTCCCAAAACAGAAACAAGAATAAGGTTTTGAGTGGGAGCTCTAAATCTCGAGGAAAGTTTGTAAAGGTGTGCTGGAAATGTAGAAAGGAAGGGTGTTGTGGAGATAAATCCCCTCTGTGGACAGAGGCAATCCCTACTAGCCCAGACTGGGTCTAGCAACAATCGTTCACGCTATAGTGTAGGTTCCTAATTGCAAATAAGCCAACCAGCGATGAAGGCTTACCTGGAATCCAACGTTGTTGCTTGTAGAAGAGGTAGCGCTCCCGTTCCTTAGCCCTGACAGATCATGATCCCCACGATCTCCATGATGGACACCTACACATGTGAGAAACAAAACAAACGCAAGCGTAAAATCTAGTAGATGCAACTATATGTCAGTCAGAAAGGACATAACTCATCATCATAAATAACAACAAGAGTGAAACCATAACCAATAGTCGTTTATTATTAATCAATCAAAGGAAAATTACAACCGAGTTCTTACGTTGAATTCTCCTTCGGAGGGTCGCCAGCAGAACACATCTCGAAAAGCCTGTCAAGGATGGGACAAACCTATCTCTTCGAATCTTGA
This sequence comes from Pinus albicaulis, assembly GCA_034641835.2. NCBI lineage: Eukaryota > Viridiplantae > Streptophyta > Pinopsida > Pinales > Pinaceae > Pinus > Pinus albicaulis. The sequence continues at coordinate 360,313,570 of CM076579.1, forward strand.
CAATAGTCTCCTTGCTTGAGTTTGGCCTTAAGGGAATAATCAAGGCTCTTGCAGCATAAGGCTCTTGGGAATTTAGGAACTTGAAGACTAGCTTGCAATGGAGATGAGAAAGATTTTATAGATGGAGGAAGGGGAGTTGGGATCCCTATAATCATGGGATTGGCCCTATCATCAAGGAAGCTTCCATGAGAGGTGGCAAACCACTTCCTCTCTATGGAGATCCGTAGCCAAACCTCCCAACTCAAGATAGATAACAGTCCAGGAATTTGTTAGGACGAAACTTCCGCCATTTATTTTTAAAAAACACTGCTTAAATTAGCTGGCGCGAGTGTGAATCTGGGACAGAGCGCCAATTGGCGCGCCCTCTTTGAAGGATTTCCCCCATTGGCGTGGGTACTGAACTGGCAGCCCGCGCCAATGCAAAAAGAGGTGTTTTTAGGGTTTTTCACAAGGAGAGGTCTTCAGGGAAATGAAAGCTCATGTTCAGAGGGGTTTCATGAAAGTATTTTCAAGTCTTGTCTCTGCTCATAGGTCACGGAATGAGCCCTCCAATGTGCGGGATGGGGAATGGCAGGGACGGTGACAAATTGTTGTGTAACAAAGGGCATTACAAAAAGGACTACAGATATAAAGCTCTTGAGAAAGGAAAGGGATTTGATGATGCTCCTTCTGCAGAGGCAAAAACTAGTTTGGATGAAGGTGGGGATGTGTATTTGGCTTCTTCTTCAAATACACATGTAGATCATGAGGCATGGTTGATTGACTCAGGTGCATACTTTCACTTCACCCCCCATAGGGAGTGGTTCAACGAGTATGAGAATTATGATGGTGGTGATGTCTTCTTAGGGGATGATAGGAAGGAAAAAATCATTGGACGTGGAAAAGTAAAGTTGAAGCTGCGAGGTGGAAGGATTAGAACACTTCCCGGTGTTCTGTGTATTCCTGCATTGGCCAGAAATTTGATTTCTGTAAGCAATATGGATGATGTAGGTGTAGAAATAGTGTTCTATAAAGATACCTGCAAGATGGTTTGGGGAGCACTGGTATTAATGCGAGGAGTTCGGATTGGAACTCCATATAAGCTTTAGGGTAGCATTGTTATTGATGGGTGCAACAATTTTTTGGTTCCTGAAAGTGGAGCAAAAATCCTAGCAGTCTCTGGAGAAAAGGCCATGCTATGGCATCAAAGGCTTGGATATATTGGGGAGAAGGGCCTTTGGATATTGCATAGAAATGGTATGGTAGAAGATATGTCTAATTGCTCTCTGGATTTTTATTTCTATGAAATTTTTATATATGGTAATCAGAATCGGGTGAGTTTTCCTTCTGGTGCTAAGAGGACGAAAAATATATTAGAGCTTGTGCACAGTGATGTGTTTGGACTTGTGTTGGTTCCATCACTAAGAAAGTCTATGTAATATGTTTCATTCATAGATGACTTCTCAAGGAATACATGGATATTTTTCTTGAGGGAGAAATCTGAAGTCTTTGACAGATTTAAAGAAATTAAAGCTCTGGTGGAAAATTGGACAGAGAAGAAGATAAAGGTGTTGAGGATAGAAAATGGTGGAGAGTTTTGCAAGAAGGAATTTGAAGAATTATGTAACAAGTGTGGTATAGCACGGAAGAAGACTAATCCATACACACCTTAGCAAAATGAAGCTGCAGAAATAATGAATAGAATGTTGATGGAAAAGGCAAGAAGCATGCTCAGTGGTACCGGGTTAGGACAAGAATTTTGGGTAGAAGCAGTGGAGATTGCATGTTACCTAGTTAACAGATCACCTTCATCAGCGTTGGAGGATAAGACTCCACATGAGGTATGGAATAGTAATAAACCCTCTCTTTCACATATGAGGGTATCTGGATGTAATTCATATGTACATTTTCCAAAGGAGAAAAGGACCAAGTTGGATAATAAATCTGAAAGGTGCATCTTTATTGGGTATAAGGATGGTTCAAAAGGTTACAAGATTTGGAACCCAGAAACAAGGAAGGTTGTGTACAACAAAGATGTGGTGTTTAGAGAGGTGAAAGATGTTGTTAAACATGAATTCCTACCAAAGGAACCTGAGAAGATAGAGTTTGAGCTAAAGGAGGATGAATCAGACTCTACAACAGAAGAAGATTTAGAAGAGGAAGAGCCACAAACTCCAGCTTTGAGAAGATCAGTTTAGGAAAGAAGGAAACCAGAAAGGTATAGTCCATCTAATTTCTATTCAAAATTTTCTTTAACTATAACTGATGATGATCCCAGAACTGTCAGGGAGGTAGTGGATTTAGAGGATGGAAAACTCTGAAAGGAGGCCATGCTTGATGAAATGGCATCCTTGCACAAAAATGAGGCATGGGATCTGGTGGACTTACCAGTTGGAAGGAAGCCCATCGGGAGAAAATGGGTGTTTAAGAATAATATGAATGTAGAAGGCAAGGTGGAGAAATATAAATCTCGATTGGTAGCAAAAGGTTATTCCCAGGTGCCGGGAATTGATTTTGGTGATATTTTTTCTCTTGTGGCCAATGTTACTTCTATTAGATTACTTTTATCTATTGTTGTTGCCTTTAATTTTGAGGTAGAACAGATGGATGTGAAGACATCATTTCTTCACAGAGATCTGGAAGAGGATATCTACATGAAGCAACCTGAAGGCTTTGCGGTAAAGGGTAAGAAAGAACTTGTATGCAAGTTAAAAATGTCTTTGTATGGGTTAAAACAATCACCAAGGATGTGGTATCATAAATTTGATACCTATATACGGGGACTTGGCTTCACCAAAAGAAAAGAGGATCACTATGTTTATTTTAAATTAATTGGTGACCATGTTATTTATTTGGTCTTGTATGTGGATGATATGTTGCTGATTGGAAATGACAAAGAAATTATCCAAGATTTGAAGACCCAATTGTTCTCCAAATTCGACATGAAGGATCTTGGTGCTGAAAATTATATTTTAGACATGGAAATTAAGAGATTTCGGGAAAAGAGGAAGCTCTGGTTAAACCATAGGAAGTATTTCGAGACTATATTGTAGAGATTCAATATGCAGGAAAGTAAATCGATGAAGGTTCCTATTCCTGTAGGTGTAAAGTTGTCTGTCGAACAGTGTCCCAAGACACAAGAAGAAGAGGGGGATATGTCCCATGTTCCATATGCAAGTGCAGTGGGTAGTGTTTGGTCAATTTAGGGTGTCCTAAATTTCTACATTAATTTATCAATCCGGGATTCGTAAGCTGATGAATTGCGGCGCACTATATGTGCAAGATAACCTATTTCTTAACTTTTTGTCGTTTTTGGTTTTCTAATGTGAGATGGAAATTCTAAAATAAAAACAAGTATGGTTATGATTGTTCAAGGAAATGATATCCTCTATAATGATTTACCAACTTTAAAACTTTAAAAAGGAATTTGAAACATACAATGAAAAAACTTGAAAGGAAATAAAAATGTGCTACTGAAATGAAAATGTGTTGCTAGTCTAATAAATCAAACAGTAAACTATTGAGCATGAAAACCAAACTATCCTTGCTGTTGTCTAAACACAAAAGAAACTATACTGAAAGAAATCCAAAAGTTGCAACAAAGTAAATCTAAATCAAATTACATCAACTTATCTTCCGATCCCTCATCATTAGTCCAGCTATGATTTTCGGAGGTAACCATAAACAACTTGAGTAACTGATATCTAACTTGCAGAAAGTAAACTAATATCAAACTACACATTCATAATTCAATCCTCATCATCACTCAAATAGCGTGGCTTTCTTGAAAGGTAACTAGAGATGTTATGGAGCAATTTAATATATCTAACTTGCAGAAGTAACCAATATGAAACTACACATTCATAATTCAATCCTCACCATTCATCAACCAAAATTGCATGAGGTAACTCAAGATGTCATGCACAATTTAGTATTTCTAACTTGCAGAAAGGAAACTAATATCAAACTACACATCCATAATTCAATCCCTCACCATCAGTCCAGCTGTGGCTTTCGGAGGCAACTGAAGATGTTATGAGCAATTTAATATATCTAAATATAACTACTGAAGCAAATGAGCAAAACTGAAATGAACAAAGCAGTACTGAAATTAAACATAAACTAAGAAAAGAAAATTAGCAGCAGAACAATATTAATTCCATGTCATTAGTCAAAAAAAGTTATGCAAATGCCCGGGTTGCCTATTTATAACCTGAAACAAGAACACTGATCAGTTAACAATAACATAAAACATGAAAGACAGAAGTAAAATGTAAAGCATGAAAGATTATAAACAGAAATGAAGCATATATATCATGAAAGATGCAATGTATAAACATGTGAATGAATTATGGCACAATGAGCTTAAAGAAATAAAACAAGAACTATACAATAATGCACAAAACCTCAGCGTGTGCAGGGGCCCTCTACACCAGCCTTGGCAACAGACTTCAAGTACGAATTATGCTTGGAAACAGACTCTTCTTATATATTAAAATGCAGTCATAACAGAAAGGTGATATTACGGCACAGTGGAAATGTAATTACATTACAGAGGTAATGGAGACTAATAAAAACTAACTCTTATGCATATGCAAACGCGTTATTTATAACTGAAGGTGATGTAATGTCAAACCAGGAGGTAACTCCTCAAAACTAGAATATGTATTAGCTGAAGAATGTACATGCTTATATAGATGGGAGGTGAGGCTATTGGGATTCAGCTCCCAATGACTCTTGGCCTTCCTTATTTTCTAATAATAAATAATATACAAAAATACATATGCACACCCATCCATAGGATTAGGTGTCAACATTCCCCCCTTTAATCCGAAGGGATGTTGGTGAGTCCAAGCATCGATCTGAACTTTTCAAACTTTTCTCTTCCAAGTGCTTTGGTGAAGATGTCAGCAGCTTGCTCATTTGTGGAACAATGATGTAGATGAATGGTTTTGGCCTGAACATGATGTCGAATTAGATGGTACTTTGTATTGATGTGCTTTGTTCGATCATGGAACTTTGGGTTCTTGGCCAACTTTATTGCAGAAGTGTTGTCGATCATGAGTGGAGTGGAATACATTTGTTTCATCCGCAAATCTTCCAGGATCTTCCGGAGCCACACAATTTCCTTTGTTGCTTCAGCTGCTGCCACATATTCTGCCTCGGTCGTGGAATCTGCTGGAACTGACTGTTTGCGTGATCTCCATGAGACAGCTCCTGATCCAAGACTCATGGTGTAACCTGTAGTAGACACCCCTGTTTCTTTTTCGCCATCAAAGTCTGAATCAGAGTATCCGGCCAAGATGAAGTCGCCTACCTGTGTATATTTGAGTCCAAAGTCTTGAGTCCCCTTCAAGTACCTTAGTACTCTTTTTGCAGCAGACCAATGTCCTTCACAAGGTTTTTGCATGAACCTTGAGAGGATTTCAACAGCAAATGAGATGTCAGGTCTGGTGGTGGTCAGATAGATAAGACTTCCTACAAGCTGTCTATACTTAGTTGCATCCTCAAATTCCTTCCCTTCAACTGATGTGAGCTTCAAGTTTTGTTCCATTGGAGTGCCCAAGGGTTTACAATCATCCATGCCAAATTTGTTCAAGAGATCTCCAATGTACTTCTTCTGAGAAAGAAATATGAATTTAGGATGTTGAATTACTTCAATACCCAAATAGTAATGAACATGACCCAAATCAGTCATTTCAAAACCTTTCTTCAACTCTTTCTTCATGGATGAAATATAGCTCTCATTGTTTCCTGTTATCAAAATATCATCTACATATACCACAAGATATACAACTGTTTTTCCAACTTTCTTAACAAACAAAGTTGCATCATCAAGATCACAGTGTTTGAAATCAAGTTTCAGAAGATGCTCGGTCAACTTCTCATACCAGGCTCGTGGTGCTTGCTTGAGGCCATACAAGGATTTCACAAGTTTGCAAATTTTGTGTTCTTGACCCTTTATCACAAATCCTTCTGGCTGGGACATATAAACTTTCTCCTTTAGATCTCCATTCAAGAAGGCTATTTTTACATCCATCTGATGGACTTTCCATCCACTCTGAGCTGCTAAGGCAAAGAGAGTCCGGATGGTGGTCCATTTTGCTGTGGGAGCAAACGTTTCTTCATAATCAATTCCTTCCATCTGTGCGAATCCTTTTGCCACAAGCCTGGCCTTGTGCTTGTCAAGTGAGCCGTCTGCTTTGTACTTGTTCTTGTAGACCCACTTGCAGCCAATTGGTTTCGTTCCCAAAGGCGGATCAACCAGCTTCCAAGTGCCATTCTTTATTAAGGCATCATACTCCTTCTGCATCGCTTCTTTCCATTCATCATGAGAAGCGGCTTCTTTGAAGGAAGTTGGTTCATGATCTGTAGACAAAATCAATTCACAGTTATAAGCAATATCCATATCAACAGGGGAATCCGAATTATCTACATCACCTTCGATTTCTTGAGTGGAACTTCTTGTTCCTGTTTTTCCAACCTCATCAGGATGAACATCCTCCAGTGTCTTTGTCAGCCATTTGGGAGGACCTTTCTGAGATGGCCCAGGCTGGTCACTTGACTAAGTTGGGATTGATTCAAGATTCAATCTCCCAATTCTGTCAATCACATCATCCAATGTGTCATCCGTGGTTGTTTCTTCATGTGGGGGAGAGAGTGCTTCAGGACATGATTCCACAGTTTGATTCAATATCGGAATCCCCCCTTCAAGATGTGGAATCACATTATCAAATTCTTGGAAAGACTTTGCATGTGTGAATCTATCCATGCGATCAAGTTGCCGCTCAACAACCTTGTCACTCTTGGAAGATTCAAGAAATATGACATCTCTTGCTATCACAAACTTCTTATTTGCTTCATCATAGAGACGATATCCTTTGGAGGTATTTGAGTACCCCAAGAAGATACATTTTCTGCTTCTAGCACCAAGTTTGTTCCTTTGACCCTTGGGTATCAAGGCATAACAGGTGGACCCAAAGACCCTGAAATGCTTTACCGAAGGACTGTGGCCATACCACATTTCAAAAGGAGTTTTGTTTCTAATTGAACTTGAAGGACACCTATTCTTTATGTAAACAGCACATAGAACTGCATCAGCCCAAAACATCAATTTTACATTTTTGAAAAATAACATGGAGCGGACCATATTTAAAATGGTTCTGTTCATTCTTTCAGCTACACCGTTCTGTTGTGGATTATATGGCACAGTGGTTTGATGTTTGATTCCATGTTATTTCCATGATATATACAAATGGTGGTTTAATATAAAATGAGGGCGTAATGTAATATGAGAGGCAGCGTTTGGAACGCTGTATTACATGGCGTGTAAAGAGCGCAGGTCGCAGCCTATTAACAAACAGCGTATTAAATATGACAGTGCGGAGATAACTGAAGGGGCGTGTAATGACAGCGCGGAGATGAATGAACAGGCGGTGGTATGAAATAGTGGACAGAGGGCGGCTTCTTTAAATGAAGCGGACTGTATATACGTGGAGGACTGTATATGTAATGGAGCGTACTGAATTTGGAGTTAAAAACAGCGTTGTATGATATGTATGACAGCGATGAATGTATACATTAATGCAGAGTGTAGACGTTGAGGCGATGTACACCACGCGTAGTATTGGATATGCAGTGGTATTATATGACAGTGTAATATTGTGATAAAATGCCGGAGTGTATTACCGCCACGGTGTAATGACAGAGTGGTATTGGAATGGGAAAGGGCGGTAAGATATGACAGAGCGCAATGGTGAGGGGCGTAAAACAGTGGAAGTGTGACACTCCTCCACGCTGCTTATACCATACACAGTCCAGCGCAACATTGTTTGGATATATACAACACTGTTTGGATATACAACACACAATTATTCTCCAACCTATGCCACCAGAGCAGCGTTGAAAACAAATGGAGATAGCGCGTACAGTAAATGAAGGACTGTAATGTATGCTTCTGGAATGGACAGCGTTGGATTATGTAGCGTTGTATGTTATTGAACGCTGGAGGGGCGAGTGAGGGGAGGGGAATGGGAATGCAGGCAGGGAGAGGAGTGAGGGAGAGGGTGTAGGGCGCAGAGGGAGAATGGAACAGGGATGAATGGAGAGGGCGCAAGGATGGATGGAGAGGAGGAGGCCCAAAAGGGCGTTACATAAAAAAAAATTTGAAACTAACTATAATGATGAAAGCTGGCAGACCTGCTGAATGGCGTACCTACAGAGTTTACCCTCTAGACACGACACCGGCATTTTCTGAGATGCGTGAGCCGGGAGTCACAAATGCTTGATTCATAGGGAAAAAATGCGTAATCTTTCTACTAGCAATTAGGTTAGAATACAATTTAATAAAATTTTTTTAATCGAGCAAAGTATAGAGTTACACCACAAAAGTAAATGCCTAGACCATTGGTCAAGCTCGATACCATGTCAAACCAGGAGGTAACTCCTCAAAACCAGAATATGTATTAGCTGAAGAATGTACATGCTTATATAGATGGGAGGTGAGGCTATTGGGATTCAGCTCCCAATGACTCTTGGCCTTCCTTATTTCCTAATAATAAATAATATACAAAAATACATATGCACACCCATCCACAGGATTAGGTGTCAACATGCACCACTTCCCATAGTTTATGCCGACACAAAAATGGAAAACACGAAAACCATTACGTCCAAGCGTATCCAGGACTTGGCCGCGTTGGAGAGGCAATTTATATGATCGTGATTCCCGCTTATGGAGCTTGCATGGGCAGTGATTTGTTTTCCTCTGCATCCGTAAACGGCCAGAGAAATTTCCACGGCCGCACGCAGAAATGTAGTCCCCGCCACTGGGACCCTGGGCTGCTGACTTGCATCACTATCTTTGACCGTAGCCTCCTTAGGTGAATTTGCTCGGGCCAATAGGACACGATCCATGTCCACATCATTTCTGACTTGCCCATGTGGCTCATTTTACCTGAAGACACCTGTAACATAGAGTTTCACAAAATGGCTGCGAAAAGTTGCAGCAGCTGTGGAAAGTGGCAAGATTCCGCAGCTAAATGAGCAAAATCTAAATCAAACAGCAGACACAAAAATATAGTTAAAAACCATTTTAGATGCTCTTTTGTAATTAATATACAATGATATTGACAACTTGGGAGGTTCAGGTGAATGAAAAAGGTATAGAAAGGTGTATGGAAAAGATGCAGATTTGAGACTCAACATACCCCCACTGTGAAGGTGTTGAATGTCCTCATGCAACCAAAATTTTGATAGTCCTTCCTCAGTTCATATGCCTTGACACTTCAGCCAGTACATCCAATCCTCTCCTCTTCTTCCTTGGAGCTGCCAACATCCTGGGCTTCTTCATTAAGCACCTAAATTTGATATTAACCAGTGCTCTGCTTAACTTCTGGCATTTCCTTTTCAATTTCTTGTTCTTCTTCTGCCATATTCCCAAATGTAGCATGGTATTATCATGAATGATTTTTTCTAATTTGCCTTGTTCCTTCAATGCCTCATTTTCATTTTTAATGTGTTTATTTAAAAGCTCTAGCTCAAAGACTTCCTGTTTTAGTGATTGGACTAGATCATCTTGTACTGTGTGAGGCTGGATGGACGAAGTACTGGGACCTGTAGCTGTTTTTTCCAAATATTCTATATAATCATATACTTCTTGCTGCTTGGGGTCTATATCAGGTGTCATTCTTATTGGGCTGTCCCCAAAATGCCGTGAAGGAGAGTTATCTTCAAAATCTGGCTAAGAAGGGCTCACATCAACATCTTGCTGAGAATGGGATGGACTATGTTCAATGTTTTACTGAGAATGAAATGAATCAGGTTCACTAACTGATTGAGAGTGAGATGGACTATGGTCAGCTGGGGATTGTTCAGATGTTTCTTCTCCCAAATCAATGAAATGGGGTCCTTTCATTTGCGTTTTCCTCAATTTCCCCTTAAGTCTGGAACTTCTTCTCACACGCTGTGGACCACTGTCCTTTTGCTTTTGTTTTCCTTTCTCTTTCTTCTTGGCTATAGATGACTGTTTTTGAAGATAAACTAATCTTTCAGATAACACTTGATGATCTTCTTCTTCGGAAGAAGGGGTTTGATGTATGGCCTCAATACTTTTTCTCTCTTTTGGTGTTATTGGCTTCTTACCCTTAGTTTCTTTCTTCTTCCTCTTTGACAGTCTCTCTTCCCTATCAGTTCTTTCAATTATAGTAGTAGGATTATTTTGAATTTCATCATTTGTTCTCTTTCTCCTACTCCTTCTTGATGTGTTACCTTCAGGAATTTATTGAGTAGGAGTACTTTGAGTTTCATCATTTATTCTTTTTCTCCTACTCCTTCTTGATGTGCTACCTTCAGGAATTTCCTGAGGTTCCTCAAAGAAATTTCTAATAAAAAATTGTTCCCATGTGTCTTTCTTCTCCTTTAACTCTTTTTCAATCAAAATTCTTACAAGACCGTGGTGATATAGATGTGGTTCTACATCTCCTAAATGCTTCTGAACAGTCACAGACATTTTCTTCAAACTATTTAATAGAAAATATGGGAGATCGAGAGTTTGATTATCTAGAAAATTCATCAGCAATCTGGTATGGTACATATACATGGACCCAAAACGGCCTTCACAGGTAATGAATTTTTGAACAACCAGCAACAAAGTAGCCCATTCCTCTTTCAAAGCATGAACAGGAATTCCTCTTTTAAAAATATTTATGTCCATACCTTGGTTTCGTAAGATTATTCTCCAGGCTTCATCACTAATGCTTTTATTCTTAAACCAACGCTCACCCTCTTGAGGAAGTTCCGTGGCAGTTGCTATAGATGCCTCGTTCACTGCAAACTTAAGGTCTCCAATCTCTACTTCCAGGCCATTGAACGACCTTGCAAATGCTTTTGTCACTTCTTTATGATAACCTCTGAAATTTTGGATAAACCGCAACCACTTTTCTTTCTTCAATATATCCCTTACTTGCGGATATCCCTCCATGAATTTAGGTCCTTCTGGTTCTGCTCTTAGCAATTTACCCATCCTTCTTTCTGCTCTTCAAAAATTTGCCTGCGTGAGGGTTCAATGGAAGTAGAACGGCTGAATGCATAGAAATGAGCACAATGACTGTAGGTAGATATCAGAGAGTGGGTATACAGGCTGTAGCGTAACAGAGAACGAAATGGAGTGAGACAGAACAGATAGGGGTTTCATGAGCACGGCAGAGATACGGCTGTGAGATTAATCAGAACAATAGGAGGAGTATAACACACCCGGCAGTGTTTTGAAATTTTGTGGCTGCAAAATAAATGTAAGCACGTTTAAACAATGGCTATGGATTTTATGCGGCTGAAAGAGCCCGTGGTCAAATCAACTACGTCTCATTGTCACCGGCGGAATATCGGAGTATGAGTGAAGATCGGGAGTTTAATTATGGAACCGTTTGAGAATGAATGCGAGAAGATCATATGGAGATCGTGAAAGGGTTACGGAGTTTGTCAATATAATCATTGCACATAATGGATGGAGCTTATGGTTTAGAACTATATAAAAATGTGTTTTCAATGCTATTTGAAATGAATTTTACTCATACCTTGGAATCTTTGCCTTTTTCCTTGGTCTTCAATTTGTTGCTCTTCATTGGTATCTTGAATGCTCCATGTCTTCATTTTTTTGGTCCTCATACCTGCATTTTATTTCATGATTATGGAAATAACATCTGGCTGTACATTCTTTTGAAAACAGAGTGGTAGCTGCGGAATATGCTTCTGGCTGCGGAAACTGGTGTCAGCTGCGGAAACAGATGTCAGCTGCGGAAACTGACACAGCTATTATTTGGATGAATGAACATGAATGGATGACAAATGACTAGATGGAAATGGTCATGAAAAAGAATTTTATTGATGAAATGGAATGAAATAGATAAAATGGAGTGGAATGGAGTGAAATGAAGTGAAATTAAGTGGAATGAATTGGAATGGAATGGAGTGGGTGGTCACAAAACTTGTGAAATGAAAGAGAGATTTTTTTGGAAAATATAGAGTTTCGGGTGTTCCTGATTTTCACCCTATATTTTCTGTATAAGACTGCCAATCAGTGATTGTTTTCAGGCTTATACATTTTTATTTTTATTTTTATT